>NDGM011161962.1:0-13184 GCA_002564305.1 Octomys mimax | reverse complement strand
AAAAAAAAAAAAAAAAAAAAGAGGAAAATTGGACATAGACCGACACACAGGAGGTTGCTGGATGGGGACAGACACAGACTGGAGTGATGAGTCCATCCGTAGAAACCTACCAAGGACAGCATGCAAGCAGCGGAGGTTAGGCAGAGGCAGGGCTGGCTTCTCTCCCCGAGGCTTTGGGCAGAACACTGCCCTGCCTATTTACCTTGACCTTCAGATCCTAGGCTCCAGAGCTGCAAGAAAACTTAACATTATGGCCCTTGGGAAGAGAAAAAAAATTTTTTTTTTGGTGGCTGACTCAGCCCACCCTGTGGGCGGGGCTGGTGTGGTGCATGGTGCCTGGGATTGAACCGCGGTCCCCGAGTGCTTGCCTAAGCAGGAGCCTTAGACCGCTGAGCTATCTTGTCAGGCCCGGGAGCGAAACTTTACCATCATCTTCTCTGGAATGCACACAGCTGTGCCCCTAAGAGAGGGTGCTAATAAGCAATGGCTGATTAAGTAGCGAAATGCCCCTCTGGAGATTCCATAGTGAGGTTTGGTTTGAATTTGCTTGCCTGTCTTAGTGAAGAGTTACATTCAATGAGATCTTGAGGTCTGAGGAAGAACACGAGTCTTTTCAGGGCAGTCACAAACCCATCTAAAGTCAAGAAAGTAATGGAATATGTGCATTTTAATGAAACAGATTTCACATTTTTTCTTCTTGTTTGCATCAACTATGCAAATAAAATGCCATTTTTCTTTGATTGTCTGAATGTTCTTTTCTTCATCAACATAAAAAACATCGAAATGGACTTTCAATGAACTTGAAAGATGCGTTTAGGAAAGTGTAAGAAACAGTGCAATATAATGAATCAACTGTGAAGCTAAACTGCCCGCATTTGAATTTCTGCTTAGCCAATCCGTAGGAATACAGTACATTGAGAAGATGTTCAATCTCTTGTGGTCTTATAGTTCTCATCTGTAAAATGAGATTAATAAGTCGAAGTTGTTCACAAAGCAGATATGAAGATTCAAAGAGACTCTGTGTTTAATATGGCACATTGGTCATAATACATGATTGGCAGAGATTAATTTTATTTATTTATATGTAACTGTTCTAATTACTCATACAGCAACTTCTGTAAATAGTACTGCTCTCGTTATTAATACAATGACTTCTGTAATAGTTATGGTTACTAAGTTGTGGTATAAATCTCTTTTCTATTTGGGCTGTTACGTAAAAATGTCTTAGACTTGGTAATTTGTAAAGAGCAGAAATTTATTTCTCCCAGTTGTGGGTCGTGCAGTCCATGGTCAAGGTGAAATGCTCACCGCGCCAGCCTCAGATGAGGGTGGGGGAGGCCTTTCGGAGGGAGGGCACAGTGAAAGAGAGAAACCCACACCCATGAGTCGTCCGAGTAAAAGTGTCCATCCACTCAGTGCCCCAGCTTCTCTAATCCTGGTGTCTGCATGCTTCCCCTTAGGCCCCTGACTAGACTCTTCAATGCACAGATCTTTGGGAACACACGCAGATTACCGGAGTCTATTCAAAACATTTGTTAACTCAGAAAAATAAAATATCAAACATTTTACGCATGCTCACCCACACATTACTAGAGATGCGTCATTAAGAAAATAAAGATGAGGAGCTCTGCTTCTGCCAGCACGAAGCAGTCAGTCGGACCACAGCATTCAAAAGCTGTCTAGGGCCCACGAGATAGCCCAGCAGTCTAAAGCGCCTCCTAGGCAAGGTCATACAAAGTGCAGGGGCCAGGGTTCAATCCCCAGCACCACATGCTGCACCAGCCCTGCCCTGGCAAAGGGGTGTCCCTGTGGATGTGCAGTAAAATTGGAGAAGAAACTGTCTATAAGTAACTTACGGCTGTCCAGGGGAGACAGATGCAGGGTTATAAGATTCAGTAGTTCCTTAGAAGGTCATTATAGCACTTTAGCTAAGCACCCAAAACATTCTATGTTCTTACTTCTGCTTATTGGTGTACATGGATTTATACCTCCTATATTATATTTCTCTTTGTTTATCTAGTTTATTTTTGTACAGAAAATCAAAGGCCTGGCCTTGCCCATGTGAAGCAAGGGCTTTACCACTGGGTCCCCCCGGCACCCACTGCTCACTTAGATGCCATTGTGCCCCTTCTTTATTCTGGATTATTGCTTCTTTGAATGGTTTCTGTTTGTAAAACTAGTTTTCTCTTCCTAGTTGGAAATTTATAAATTCCATTTTTTTACGTTAATTTTATAGTTTTAATACATTTGTTTATTTAAGAACTGTTAGTTGTAACATACCTCTGGAAATGTTAAGAATATTAAAATACTCCCATCTAAGTAAGTAAATAAAATAAAATAAAACAAAATAAATAGAGCCAGGAAGGTAGCTCAGTGGCTTAAACACTGGCCTGGAAAGTGCACGGTCCTAAGTTTGATCCCTGGTACCAAAATAAATAAATAAACAAATACTCCATCTAATCATTACTACCCACTAATTCTCCCGTCCTTGACTTTTTGTACATGGGTTCTAGCATTTCTCTCCAACAGGTTTCTGGTCTAGACAACTCATACTTAACTTACTGATTCGTCCTGTAGGTTATTCAGACCAAGTGTAATTTGAACACCAGACCTGAATCCGCTCAGCATTTTCACTGTGCCGAGGACCTTGCGCACCGTGCGCATGCTTTACGTGCCTACCGTATGGAGGTTCCCTGGGATTTCCCGCCTCACTTCCAGAGCCCAGGCTAATGGCAGAGTACTTCTCTTGCCTCCTTTGCTGATTAACACACCTGTGTTTGCTTATTCTCAGGCACGGAACAGACATGTGACAGTATTTGTAAGTCTCCTTTTCACTGTTGTATTTGTTAAACTGAGCAAAGGAATGCATAAAATTAATCAATCAATTAATCAGCTTTTGATTAAGTGAATCATTAAGTTAATTAATTAATGCTCATAATTTGGAGTTAGAAAGTACTGGTTTGGAATTATGTCTTTTAATTTAGTACATCCGCCATAAAAAATGACTTTGTATTTTAAGGTTTTACTTCTGTATTTGTAAAACTGTCTATCTATAGTTACCAAAATTGTTTAGGTTGCCAAGTTATAGAGACTAAAACAAAGTGATATAATACAAAGATTAATTTATAAGCATAAGGGAAGCTAGTGAAATGATAAAAGTATTACATAACTTTAAATCACTATATTTTAGGGCCGGCCAAAGAGGTCATCAGATTAAAGCACCTGCTAATGCAGATGCAGCAGCCGGGGTTCTGTCCCCACAGGGTGGTGTCAGCCCACCCCCAGGTCACGCTGCGATGGTGATTGAGACTGGGCGTGGTGGGGTGCACCTGTAATCCCAGATCTTGGGAGGCTGAACACTGGCGAATCACTACGAGTCTGATCTATGTAGTGAGGCCCTGCAGACCATGTACAAAAATAAAAAAAAAATACTGTATTTTCTGTGTGTATGTGTGTCTTCAGATTTTTACAATACTGAATTTACATTCTATCAGTTTGACAACCCAGCCTAAAAGAATATCTCCTTTTTATTTATGTGAGCATAAATAAATTAGGGCTTGCAACATGGGATATGACTTCCTGCCCAGTGACCACACACATATTCCCGAGTGAGATGAGTGAATTCATAAGGTCCATATCATATGGCCTGAGTGGGAAAAGATATGCTACCAAATACAGTGAGGGACTTATTCCAAGGAGAAATAAATGGAAAATAGAGAAAAATGACAGTAACTCGCTTCAACTGTATACATTTGCCCCTCCATACTCATTAAGAGGTTGGTTCCAGGAAGCCTCAAATACCAGGACCTTTATATGCTCAAACTCTGCACATATATTTACATATAAATTACCTACATACTCCTCCACAATTTGGATCTGATTACTTGTAATACCTAACACTACATAAATGCTATATCAATAGCTATTACAGTGCATTGTTTAGGATAATATCAAGGAAAACATCCATACGTATTCAGTAAGGTCATAATTATTGTCCAATGTATCCGATCAACAAGTAGTGGTATGTGAATGTAGACCTTCGGATGTGGAAGACCAATTGTTTAGAACATGTGAGGACAAAATTATGTGATGAGGAAATGCATTCCGTGGTAGGATTAGCGCAGTGCAATGAGGCTGGAGTTGTACTACAAGTGCTGACTGTAATGTTACCTGTAGCAATAGAAGTTAAGAGTTTTCATGCTGATGATCAAAACAAAAATGTGAGAAATTTTTATTCTTTATCAATAAGTACATCTTGCTCATATTACCTATGTAGAATACTTTGTTGAAGCGAATAAAAAAACAATTAAAAGAATACATTACAAATATCCTGGGCCAGGGAGATGGCTCTGTGGAATAAGCACTTCCCTGGCAAGCACAAGGATCTGGGTTTGATCCCCAGGACCACATGCCATGCCTGCACTATACCAAGCCAGCCCCCAAAATCAGGCATGGTGGAACATGCCTGTAATCTCAGCACTGGGGAGGCTGAGATAAGAGCATTACCACAAGTCCAAGCTGCACAGTGAGACCCTGTACCAAATAAATAAAGAAAAGAAAAAAAAAATAGAAGAAGAAGAGGAAGAGGAAGAGGAGGAAGAAGAGAAATTTATTATCTTTATTTTTCAAAGATAACCAGTTGATAACACAACCCTCACAAACCTCTATGGTCAAAAGTATATTCCTTTTGCTTGTGGAGTAGCCACTGCATTACTGTTACTGACTGAGCACTGGGCTTGTTTATTCATCAAGAAACATAAGAGAGACAGTTACACCTGAGAAAGTGTTGCGGTTCGTGTCTAGGTGTTCCCCCTTCCCATGCAGTCATGGGTGGCTTCTGGAGTTTGTGATTGCTTAGTGTGGGTGTGGATGCTGCACCCACCCTGGGGAGGGGCATGTGGGACATCCATCATTTACATTTTAACCACAAGAAATCTTCTTTTTCCTTAATCAATGTGATGCCATTGTCATTTTACAAGTAGATTTATTTTGTTTAGTGCATTGAGTTGGCTTTTGTATCAAAAGCATGGTGCCCACCATCCTTGCAGCACTGTCCAGTGCTTACTGGTCAACTCGCTTAAGAGTTTTTTGACTCTAGCCTCACAAAAACACAAAACACAAATTTCCACTAATCTTTTCAAATATTTTTAAATTGACATATAGCAATTATGTATGAGCATACACTTTGATCATTCAATCCACATGTACACTGCATACTGATCTAGTTGGACTAATCAGCATTTCCATCTCCTTAAATATTAACTTTTATTCATGTTGAGAGACCTTGAATTCCTCTCCCAGTTCTCTATACAATAGATCGCAAGCTGTAGACTTTAGTTACCCTTCCATGGCATAGAAAGCTAGAATTTCTTCTTCGGTCTGTATTTTGATCACCTTATCCAGCTTCTTTGCTGTCTTTGCTGCTAGTAATAACTGTTCTACTCTACTCTGTGGAATCCACCTTCTTAGTGTTCCCATATGGTGGAGAATGTCATGTATTTGTTTTCTCTGTGTGGCTTGTTTCAGTTACCATAATCACTTCCAGTGCCGCACATTTCGCTGCAAATGATAGAATGCAACGCTTCTCAAGCCAAATAATGCTCCATTGTGTAATTCGGTAGATTTTCTTCATCTGTTCAGGAGATGGTGCAGAGTTAATGTAATTCCATAGATTGGACATTGTGAATAGTTCTCCAATAAACATGGGAGAACACAGAGCTCTTTGATTGCCTGACTTCATTTCCTTTAGATATATACTCAGACAGTAGATAGTTGGAATAATTGGATCCTGGCTTTTAGGCTTGGAAGGAACTACCAAATTGGTCTCATGGCTGCACTAATTTGTATTTCCACCAAAGTTATCTAAGAGTTTCCTTCCCTGCAGTGTAGCCAGGAACTTTTTTCTCTGTTTTGGGGTGTGGGGGAGCTTTTGTTCTACTGACAATAGCCATTGTTATGGGCTGAGGGAATATCTCATTGTAGTTTTGATTTACATTTCCTTTGTGAGTTCTGGCCATAATAGTCACTTTGCTGCCCCTCAGACAAAGTGCAGTACTTGATACCTGACACTTGAAGGGGAGGCTTATTTGGCTCCTAGTTTTAGTAGGTTCAGAATTGTGAGTCTGAGGCTCCAAGATAGAAGCAGTGTGGAAGAAAGCACTACAGAGGACAGCTGCTCTTCTCAGCGCAGGCAGGACGCAGAGAAGGAAGGGAGGAGCCAGGACAGGTCACAGCCCAGGGACCCCTTGGTCCAGCCCTGCCCCCAGCAGTGGGGAGTTGAGTATGCAGCTTAGCAGAGGAGTGTGAGGACCCTGACCCAGTCTCCTCTCAAATGCAGGAGACTTCTGGAGGACATTTGAAAGCCAAGGTATATATGGATTTATAGCAGTTTTTTCCCATTCTTGCTGGCCTTTTATGTATTGCTTTTAAGAATAAAATTATTTGCCCATTTAAAAAAATAATTTAATTTAATTTTTTTAGAATGTACTTGACTGTTGCAGGGTCTCACTACACAACTCGGGCTCATAGTCATCCTCTTGCTTTCAGCCTCCCCAGTGCTGGGATTACAGGTGTACAACACTCTGCTTAGACTCTGACTAGTTCAACCCACCCTGGGGGCCAGGCTGGCATGGCATGTGGTGCCAGGGATTGAACCATGGTCCCTATACTTGCCTAAGCTTGCCTAAGCCGGTGCTTTAGCCCTCTGAGCTATCTTGCTGTTCCTATTTGTCTGGTTTTAATCAAATTATCCAGGGTTTTGCTGCTGATTTTTAACACCTGTCTGTGTGTGTGTGTGTGTGTGTGTGTGTGTGTGTGTGTGTATGCACATATGTGTGCGTTTTCCTCTTAGAAGACAAAGCTCACCATGTCTCATGAAGTGCTCCTGCCTCAGCCTCCTCTATAGCTGACATTACAAGTGCATATAACACCAGGCTCTGAGTCATTAACATTCTGGATATTAATCCTTTGCCAGAAGAATAGATCGCAAATGTTTTGTTCTAAATTATAAGCTATTTCTTTCCTTTGTCTATATTCTGTTTCACTGAACAAAGGTGTTTTCATGTGGTATAATCTATTTGACAGTATTCGCTTCTGCTGCCCATACATGAGGTCTTACCCCCTAATCACTGCCCACAGTGTCTTGGCATGTTTTCTCTTAGGAGTTTTATATTTTCACACCCTATATTTAGGACTTGGATGCATTTTGATTTTATCTCCATATTTGGTGAAAGACAGGAGCTCAGTTCATTTATTTATTTATTTATTCATCTATTTTTGCATGTAGATGTCTTATTTTCCCAGAATTATTTGTTAAGGGCTACGTCCATTCTCCAGTATATATTTTCAGTGCCTTTGTTGAAAACCAGCTGGCTTTCCTCCTGAATTTTCTTTCCTGTTCCATCGATCTATGCGTCGGTTTTCATGCCAATTAATTTTCTTCCGTTTCTCTCTTTAATGAAGTCTTCAGCATCCTGTCTAGAGTAAGCAGCCCAAAGCCTTGCAATGCTTATTTCATCAGTTGAATTTTTTTCTATATATTTAATTTCACAATCTTTGTCTTTTTCCAGAAAACAGATACATCAAGAGAAAACCTCCGAGAATCACAGATGGGAAACAATTAGTCCTGTCCGGAGAGAATTGATATTAAAGTGATGCAGTATATTTCTATTACAAATAAATTTCCATGGACTGGATGACACAGCTATATAATTGACAAAAACACAACATCCTGCAGCACAGGCACAAAGTTTTTATCTTTCCTAAAAGACTTAAAGTTTACTGCTTTCCTGGCACAATACGTTACATAAGTCTATGGTTATCTTTCAACTTTATTATGTTTTAATGCATATCAATAAGCCATATAAATGTAGTCATAAACGGCATGAAAGATCTTTTCTCCTTTTATTTTTCTTATTTATTACTCAAAAAGGGAAATTCCATTAACCCCATTACATTTACTCGAGAGCTTCAAATCTGTTTGTGAATACCTTGCTTAATGTGTTTCCCTTATTTCCACTATAAATTATCCTTTACCAAGAGTTTGAAATTACCTTATTGTTTTCTTTTCCTCTGATCAATCCTTATTCACTTGCCAAAAGATATTTCTTGCTAAGCAAGAATTTTGCATGTGAGTAGGTGCTAGTTTTTCTGTTGAATGAAAGGAAATCCCCCTGTAGCATCAACCCTGGGAATTCCTACTTCTAGGTTAGTGATTCTCATAGAATAAATTAGGTTCATAGTGCAAATTTGGATTTTATCTCACATTGTTTATTGATGTACATTAATCTGATCAAATCGATGGCACCTTGATGAAGCCACTTCCAGCGTTCTCCTGCCTGCCCATTTTGAGGCTGCCTCTGGTTCCTCTTGAAAATGCAGTTCCAATTACTGTCTGCTCCAAAACGGCTCACAGTTTCCTGCTACTGGGAGAATCCCATGCTAACAACGTACTCTGCCATTCACGCACTTCCCCAGCAATCAGAGGTCCCGCAGCCTCTTAAAGAAAGATGCATTTATGAAAGCCTCACCACATCACGAAGAAAATGGCTCATACGCCTTTCACTGCTTCTCCTCCTCACATCTGAATACAGCCTACGAAAGGATCCTAGCAGGGCAGAAGTTCACTTTGTTCCAGAGATCTCATTTCATTTGCCTCGTCTTCCTCCACTTGCACAGTTTTAATTTAGGGCCTTCCCAAACCTAGGTGGGCTGTTTCAGGATTTTCTAACTCACTTTTAGAGTGAAGCTTACTGCTGTCAATTTCAAACAACAAACATCATTGTAAAATGAAGACCTCTGAGATTCAAAAGGTGCCCAAGGAAACCTTCTCGGAGCCTCTCTTCCTGAACAGCAACTGTCTTCTTAAGCCCAAAGTATATGGTGCGACTTGCTTTCTTCACTCTTTTCTTTATTCTTAGCTGGGTAAGATTTTCCTTTTTAATTGTCTGTTTATACTACACTGTGACTGGGCACAGCTTGGGGACAGATACCTGCACATGCTGTATCTCGACCACTTTCACACCCTTGGCCCCTCTTCCTAGAAGTCCTTTCCCTCCTGCCAAGGGAGGGAAAAGTCTTCTACTTTGTTCTTTAAATTAATTTTATTCTGAGTCTTCTCTCACATCAGAGAGATCCTGGGAGATCTGACGTCTGTTCTGACTTACTTCATCTGGAGTTAGGGGCTCCAGATCCACTTCTGTTTGTTCTCCTAAATCCCCTTTGACTGGAAAAAGTAGATTTTCTGTTCTCTCCTCATCCCCCAGCCTTGAGGTAGGGATTTCACCATCTAACCTTAGCCTTTAACAGTTACCCCCTTATCATCCCCTTACACTGAACAAACCGGTTTCCTACAGTTAATCTGTCTTTTCTTTGCCTGTTACCTTGCAGGCTGCACACAAGGGGGAGAAGAAAGGCTACCTCCCTCCTTGACGCCTCCTCATCCTGCCCTTAGCGGGACCGTGATTGCTCCCCCACCCAGTTGCAAGGGTTGGATCCCACCCGGCGCCCTGTTACCTCGCCTCCACCCTGCGCCTGCAAGGATCTGCCATGCTCCAGGACCAGGAAAGCCACACACCATGCCGGGCCCTGCTGTGTTCACTCAGAAGAGTATCTGCCGCTTTCCTTACTGCCCTTTGTGAAGACTCAGTTACCTGTTCCTTCCTTGTACTATCAAGATCTGGAATGTGCAGCAATGGTCCCCATGCTTGCATCTCTCAGTTACCCCTGATGTAGGATGATTAGTAATTACAAGTCTAACGTTGACGTCTTTTAGCTCCTGAAGGGCAGAAAAATAAGAACGCTGTTTCTGAATACTTCCTACCAAGTTTTGAAGCAGGGAGAGTGGATAATGGGAAAAGAGCACAAAATTTCCTCTGAGGCAAAGAGGCACCAAGATATTTATCTATTATAAAGTACGCAAAAAGTAAACCATGTAAATAATTAATGAAAACGTGCTTTACTTGCTTGTATACACTTTATGATAGATATATGAATGAAAAATAAGAACAATACTAGTCTGTTTAAATGTCTTATTATTTTTATTGGCTCTGTCTAATAGCTCACACTGAATGTAAGAGGTGATCAGTGCTGTCTCTAAACCAGCCTATGAAGGAGAGAGAACCGCTCATCGGTAGCATCAGGCAGGCAGGCAGATGTGCGTCAGGGTCTTCTCAGCCCCCACAGAACTCTCCAGAGGTGCGTTCACATAATTCCACAGACTCTGGTACAGCCATGACTAGACTTGCCTTCAGTAGCTCCGATAATAGCAAATCCCACACCTCCTATCACAAGTTGTTCCATTAGCAATTGTAAATTTTTTAGCAACTGAGGAAACAAACTGTGTGTGTACAGCTTGTTTCAACAACCTGCTGCCTGACTTCTTCGGATACATTAAGACAGATCATTGAAAAAGAGATGAGAGCATTCCCAATATACTAAATTATGAAGAAAAAAAGGCTTCCTTCTCTTGTTGGTATAATCGTAAGACTGGAGAACCCAGAGCCCTTGGTTGTTTTATAAATGGCAACTGAAATCCAGGCTTGGAAACAACCTCTAGGCTGAGCTGCCTGGTCTGTGGGCCAGGGCTAGAGCATTAATCTCCCCAGTCTCACAACTCTGCTTTTCATGGTAAAATCTTCAAAATTTAATCTGGACAAGATTTCATTTTTTTAACAAAAATTCTGCTACTTTTACATTATATGTTGCCTAAATTCCATACAGTGACAAAATAAATTTCATTACATTGATTGAGCTCACCAGTGACCTGCCTGTTGCCCTGCTGCCTGCTGGCCTGAGCAGGTACTCTGTGACCACTAATGTAGCCTTTCTCATTGCCTTGAGAAGCGCTTTCTCTTTAAAGTTCCTTAGGGATTTCGTGACACACGCGCATGATGGGCGTCGGGGGCAGACTCTGAGAAGCAGAAGAGGAGAGATAAAGATTTTGGAAACACAAATATAGGAATCTAAGATTCCAGAAAGCAGTGTGGCAGAGGCTAAGACAACCCTTTCACGTGGAAGGAAAGAGACCTTGGGTAGGGGTGGGCGGGACGGATGCTGTTAGATCCTGGCCCAGAATTATAAATTACAAGAAGGTAGGAGGAGGGGGAGACCCACAGTGCTGGTTCAAACACTTTTTATGACTTAAAAAATGCAGAATGTTACTATTGCTAGATCTGTTTGAACTACATCCATAACCACGGCTTTGCTGCATAAGTTTTAGCTTTATGTGAGCTAAAGTAGGCAAACAAATTAAAATTCTTAAATAAGTAGATTTAAGTGCATTTAAGAATAAGATAATCTAAACCAGAATTTGTCAGACTATGACCAATTTTTACTTGGCTCATGACCTATGGAATTTTACATTATTGAAGGGTTACAAAAAAGCAAAACTTGGCAAATCCTGATACACTTACTAGCCGGCCTTTTATGGACTGCGTCTGCTGAGCACAGACATGAACAAAGAACGAAGGCGCTTGTAGTTCGTCCAAGTACCCAGAGTTTAAGGTTTCCTTAGAAATGAAGCCCGCAACATCAGAAGTTGTTGACTCAATTCTGATATTGCCAGTCTTATGGAAAACCTACTACTATTATGGACTACTGGACTATATTGGAACGTTTTGCTGATTTCATGAACCTACAATATTTAGATGACAACGGAATACCCTTCTCTGACAAAACTAAACAGAAAAGGGGGATACAAATGAATAACCATTTTGTATCTGTATACTCAAAATAGGATAGATATACAGCTGTATTCTCTTAATTCAATGAATAAAGAGATTTGTTCTAATAGTGTTTATGAACAGGATGTCTGCATCTTGTACAATGAATAACCACTATGACAACAATATGAAATGTATTGATTATTGAAACTGTGCTAGTAATCAGATTTGAAACCTTCTCATTGCTATTTATTTCTCAATAAAATTATTTTTGGAAAAAAAAAAGAAGTTGTTGACTTGAAACTGTCTCATTGTTGTTTCTCAATAAAATTAATTCAGAAAAAAAGAAATGAAGACTGCACACCAGATCAGCTTAGCACCGGACGTGGGGGACACAACTTTTGGGGGGTGAGCGCTGTGGGGACAGAGCACTGCTCTGCTCCCAGGGAGGTGGCTGAGGCCCTGCAAGCCTCTGGCTGCCCTCAGGAGGCTTCCAGGCTAGCTGGAGAAGTTCAACACACCATCCTTTCTAAATTTCACAAGTCTTATTCTCCAAAAGGCCTCTATTAGTGTAAGAACTGCCAAAGCATTGGAATTAACAGTAATATCTTTAAACAAGCCATGTGGCCTCATTAGTCACTTCATTTATCCAATGGAAATACAATTCATACCTATTTTATAACATTGTGAAAGCAGAGTACCGACGTTTTATGTGACCTGCCACCGACAAGTGATGCATAGAAAGTGTTCCTTAGTAGATATTTAATTTTTGTGCAACTTAACAACTTCTAGTCCTTCAGACAGCTCAACAAGACAGCTAAGAAGAAAATACTACAAGCTTTTTAGTGGGTAGGACACATGGGATAGCTTGTTCCTCTCCAGGTAGGCTCACGTGCCCAGACAGCGTAGCACTGTTACTTGATCATTGTAAGAACCGAAACAAATGTGTGCATTTGTTCAAAGCACTGCTTTGCATTCTTCTGCTGAATCCCAAGTGCTTAACTGACACCCAAGCTGCAGGAGTTCTCCCAGAGGAAAAGGGTTCCAAAGAGTTCATGTGAGGGCGGTTGTCCGCAGTGTTTGAAAATCAATTAAAATAAGGAAGTAAGCACACAAAACCACACACAACAAACAACACAACAGAAAGCTTAACAGCTCGTGCTGCAAGTGGATCACAATTGCCTGTCCTTCAAGATGCACAGGTACACAGAAGTTTGGAGGCAGGGTTCGGATGTATGCCACACATGCAGGAAAGATGACCTGGATATCAAAGCACTATTTATTAATGTCTATATTCAAGTAAAAGCTGAAATAGGATTTGTTATGCCAAATTCTGTCACAGCATAACATTATTTATATGGGCAGATATGGATAAGTGAATTAATGTTGCAGTATTTTTAAAAGCCAGATGTTCCCCATGCAAAGAAATATCTAGTTGTCACAAATGATCAATTGTACGGAAAGGTCCAAGTTTTGTGAATTTCTGAATAAGGTATTCACCGAAGTTCTTTCTCTACCTAAATA
>NDGM011161957.1:0-11038 GCA_002564305.1 Octomys mimax | reverse complement strand
CAAAGAAGTATAAGACCTAAACCAAACTTTTTTTTTTTTTTTTGGAACCAGGGATTGAACTCAGGCCCTTGCCGCTTGCCAGGGAAGCATTTATTCCACTGCGTCATCTCCCTGGCCCCCCTAAACCAAACTTTTGAAGAAGTGGACTTACTAAATTTCCATAGAATGTTCCACTATACAACCTCAGAATACACATTCTTCTTAGCTGCACATGGGATGGTTTCCAAAATAAACCACACATTAGCTCATAGAACATGGATAAGTAAATGCGAAGAAACAGAAACTAAATATCACCCTCCTGAACAACCAATGGGTCACAGATAAAATTAAAGAAGAGATAAGTTTCTGCAATGAAATGATAGTAGTGATATAACATACTGGAACTTATAGGATGTAATGAAGCAGTCCCATGAAGGAAATTTATAGCAATGAATACCCACATTAGAAAAACAGAGTGAGTTCAAATAAATATTCAATTGATGAACTTCAGGCTTCTAGAAAAAGAGGAGCAAGTCATACCCAAAGTTCATACAAAGGAGGAAATTATAAAACCCAGAGTAAAAATTAATGCAATTGAGATAAAAAATAATTCAAGGAATCAATGAATTGAAAAGTTAGCTGTTTGAAAGAGTAAATAAAATTGATGAGCCCTTAGCCAACCTTATCAAAAAAAAAAAGAGAGAGAGAGAAAGGAAAGACTTATCCTTATCCATACAATTTGGAATAAAAAGGGTGAAGTCACAACACATCTTGCAGAAATCTAGAAGATTGTCAAAGGCTACTTAGAGAACGTGTAATCTAATAAGATGGAAAGCACAGAAAAAAGGAGAGATTCCTAGACGTATGAATTATGAAAGCTGAATCAAGATATAAAATTTCAAATAACCTAATATTAGTCAATGAAATTGAAGACATAATTAAAAACCTACCAGTGAAGAAAATCCCAAGTCCAGATGGATTCATTGCTGAATTCTACAAGAAATTCAGAGATCTAGTGCCACTATTCTTCAAACTTTTTAATGAAATTTAAAAGGAAGCAACATTCTTACACTGTTTTTGGAAGCAAGAATTGCTCTGCCACCAAAAGCAGAGAAAAAGTCAACCAGAAAAGAGAATTTTAGGCCATTCTCTTCAATGAACAAAGGTTCAAAAATGCTCAAAAACATACTGGTAAACACAGTGCAGCAAATCATCAAGAAGATTATACCCCATGACCAAGTGGAATTCATCCCAGTGATTCAGGGATGGTTCGATATCCCAAATCAATAAATGTAGCATACCATAGTAACAGATGAAGGGCAAAAACCATATGATCATCTCAATGGGTGCAGAAAAAGCATTTGACAAAATCTAAAATTCATTGATGTTAAAGAAGATCCCTACACAAAATTGGAATAGATGATCTTTATCTCAATCTGATAAAAGCCATCAATGACAAAGCAATAGCCAACATCATACTAAATGGACAGAAACTAAAAGCTTTCACTCTAAAATCAGGAACAAGACAAGGATGTCCACTATCACCACTTGTTGTAGTCTGGGACTTAAAAGGGAAAATAATACAATACAGGGCACTTAATTATAAGATTATTTTGTAGTAGTCACCCACAGAGCCATATACAAAAATAGCACAAGAAATCTGTCCATTCCCTAAAGACCAAAGAACCCAACTGAGGACCTGAATCGCATGGCAATGTCCTGCATGAGTCCAGCTGAAGACCTAGAGCCCAAAACAGTGCTCCCCATGAGTCATACTGGAAGCCTAGAGCCCATGACAATGTCTCATGCAGGCCTGTTTCACAGATGTGCACTGGGAAGGCCCAAAAGTCGGTGGAAGCTAGGAAGTCTGTGTCAGTGAGATAAAGGATCTGTGGTAGCAGACTGAGGGATATGAACTGGAGCCAGGAAGTCATGCTAAAAGTAAGAACCAGAGTTATCCTGAAAGAAGCCATAGCCATTCTCAGCAAGAGTGAGGTTCCAAGCTCCTCCAGCAACAGTTGAGCTCCTGTCAGAAAAGCCAACGCAACAAGCTTTTCCAGGAATTGAATAGTGTACTGTCTTCACGTACATAGCTAGGAAGCAATGCTCAAAGTAAGGACCAGGCTGGCCAGATAGCTCAGCAGACTAAAGCACCTGCTTAGGCAAAGCACAGCAGCCAGGGTTTGATCCCTGGCATGCAGGGCTGGCCCTGTCCCCAGGGTGCACTGAGATTGGGCGTGGTGGTGCACGCCTGTAATCCCAGTGCTTGGGAGGCTGAAAACAGGAGGCTCACTATGAGTCCAATGTGTGTAGTGAGACCCTGTAGACCGTGTAGACCCTGTCCTATATTCATAAAAACAAAGTAAGGACCAGAACTCCCCCAAAGTGAACTATAGCCATTTCCAGAAACACCCAGGTCCTGGGTTTCTTAGATAATGAAAACAGCCAAGTTCATCCGGAAACCTACCATGACAAGGTTATCCAAGAGAGCTAACAGCATCCTCAAGGAAACCAGTAGCTCCAACAGTTCCTGGTTTTTTTTCTTCTCAAAAGATTTCTACATTGAAAACTAAAGTACTCTTTTAAAAGAGATCAAAGAGGACATCAGAGAATGGAAAGATGTCCTTTGCTCTTGGGTAGGAAGATCCAAAATAGTGAAAATGGCCACACTCTAAAAATTGTTACAGAGATTTAATGCAATCACAATCAAAATAACAACATTCCTCACAGAATTGGAATAACCCTAAAAGTTTTTTGGAGCTAGTAGAGACCTAGAATAGCAAAAACAATTCTGGGCAACACAAGCAAAGCAGAGGGCATCACAATCCCTGACTTGAAATTATACTACAAAGTTACTGTGATAAAAACAGCACAGTACTGGAAAACCAACCAACAAGCCAACCAAATGAACGAACAAACAAAGAACCAGACCCAAGGATCAACGGAACAGACTACAAAGTGCAGAAACAACTCAAACACACCTGTCTCCCTTATCTTTGACAAAGGAGACAAACACCTTTACTGGGAGAAGAGAAATAGCCTCTTTAATAAATAGTGGTGGAAAAAATGGCTTTCCACATGCCAAAGATTAAAATTACACCCATATCTCTCATCATGCACTACACTAAAATAAAAATGAAATAAAGATCTAAGACCTAAATATTAAGCAGAAACACTAAATCTGCTGGAAAGTAGAGTGAATAGAACTCTTGAAGACGTAGGTGTAGGCAAAGACTTTATGAATAAAACCTGATTGCACAAGAAATATCACAAAGAATTAACAGTTGGGATCTCATCTTATTACAAAGCTTTTGCACAGCAAAAGAAATCAGCAGTATGAAAAGACAACTCACACAGTGGGAAAACATTTTGACAGCTTTTCCTCAAGCAAAGGACTAATACCTAGAATTTATAAAGAACTCAAAAAATCAAACACCTCAAATTAAAGACCCAATCCGAAAATGGACATCTGGAGCCAGGGAGATAGCTCAGCAGTGTAAGTGCCTGCCTGACAAGCACAGGGTCCTGAGTTAGATTCCCTGTTCACACACACACACACACACACACACACACACACACGATGGACATCTGAAATGAATAACACTTCTCAGATGAAGTAGAAATAGCAAATAAATCTATGAAAAACTGTTCAACATCATTAGTCATTTGAGAGATACAAATTAAAGCAACAATGATATTCCATCTCATTTTAGAAAGAGTGGCTAATTAGGAAACCAACAAATAACAGATGCTGGAGGGACTGTGGAGCAAAAGGAACACCGTTTCCTCTGTTGTTGGGAGTGTAGACAGTGAACGCATGGTGGAAATCAGTGTGGAGATTCCTCAAAGAACTAAAGCTAGAAGTTCCATTGGACTCAGCTATTCCTCTTCTTGTTATCTTCCCAAAGGAATTAAAAACAATCTGCCACAGCAGTATTTGCATACTTGGGTTTATAACAGCACAGTTTGTCATGGATAAATTTTGGAAACAACTCAAATGCCCATGAACTGATGAGTGGACAAAGATTTTTTTTTTTTAATATAATGAAGTACTACTCTGCCATAAGCTTGGGGCATTTTTAGGTAAATGGATGCACCTTGAGACCATACTCTTACATGAAATAAATTAGACACGCATGTGTAAATACTGCAGTGTTTCTCTGGTGTGAGAAACTGAAAAGGTAAATAGGACCAAAATGCATAATAAAGGCTGTGAAATAGGAAGGAAAATTTCAAGTGGGAATGGGGAGGCAGAAAAGCAATGAAGAGAAAATTAAAAAAGAATAGAGAAAAAAAGGAAACAAAGATTTTATAAATAAGAAGGGGAAGAGGTGTTGAAGGGAGGGGTGTGGGAGAATCAAGATGTATCATGTACAGATACAAATTCCCTTCAATTAATTTGATCATTTTGTATATCTAAAATGTACCAATAAAATTAATTTAAAAATAAAACATCAAGATAAAAGTATTTTTTTTTCTTTTCTCACTACATGCCTGCAGGATTTGTTTTTTAACCTTATCTTTTAAAGTTAACCTAGGGCTGGCCAAATAGCTGAGCGGATTAAAGGGCCTGCAAGCAGGTGCAGAGGCTGGGGTTCGATCTCCAGGCCTGCTGTGTCAGCCCCGCCCTCAGGGCACACTGAGATGGCAGTTGAGACTGGGTGTGGTGGCACATGCCTGTAATCCCAGCTCTTGGGAGGCTGTAATCAGGCAGATCACAAGGAGTCTGATCTAGCAGTGAGACCCTGAATACCCTGTAGGCCCTTCCCTAAAATACAAAAACATTAAAAAAAGGAAAAAGAAAAAAAGGTAACCAGTACGTAGGCACTGCCCGGCTGCTTTCCATTAATTTGTTGCTTTGTAGGAATCCTTTCAGCGTGCAGCACAATTCCTTTCAGTGTGCAGTTGTTCAGTCATAGCAAGCTGCGGTGGCTTAAAACAATTGCAGGCTTCTTTTTTGCTCACTCTACCTGGCACAGAGTGGCTGAGGACCACAGTCACAGATGTCCTTGCCCCAGGCAGATGGAGCAGCCGTGGTCTGGGGCAATGCTCATCAAAGGAAATGGCAGCTCTGAAGGGCCTGCGGAGGTGACTAGTACTTAATCTGAAAAGACATTATGTTCACAAGTCACTGGGCCGAACTGGTGGCCTGGCCCTGTCCAACCGCAGAGAGCCAGAAAGGACAATAGCAGCAGCTGTCCTGAAGACAAACAGCTGTGATGGTCAATGCACTCCTTACAATAAGACAAAGCAAGAAGTTGACAGACACTCCTGCAAGGAGCCTTTCAATACAGTGATACCATCATCATTGTGCACAGAACCAGTCAGAAAAGTGCTTTTTTTTTTTTGTCGGAACTGGGGATTGAACTCAGGCCCTTCCGCTTGCCAGGGAAGCACTTATTCTACTGAACCATTTCCCTGGCCCAGAAAAGTGCTATTTTGGACCAATCAGAAACATACTATATTCTTTTTCTTTTGTTTGGTGGAAGCAGGGATTGAACTCAGGCCCTTGCACTTGCCAGGGAAGCACTTATTCTACTGAGCCATCTCCTCAGACATACTATTTTCAGTCCTTCATGTTAATCTGGCCCTGTGCACTGGACTAATCATAAGATGCTTTTCTCAGTCATTTATTTACATGTGGGCACAACCAATCAAACATCACTATTTCTGCCTCTTCATTTACATGTGACAAGAAGCCAAACGAGTTTTCTAATAGGAGTCTGTATACATGGGATCGCGCCAAGTGACCGTTCAGTAGGATGACTTTCCCAGTGCCATATTAGAAGAGAGATAACCTGGAAGTTTTGGATTAAAAGAGCCTTTTCCCCTTAACCTCAGGTCTTCTGTCAACCTTCCCACTGGCCCACTCTCCCTCTGCAGGGCACACAGTGCTTTTTTCCCTAGGTTCTATAAAAGTGCCCTTCCACTGCCTTTCCTGTGTGCCTTGTCCAATTCTCTGTTCAGAACACCAAGGACTTGGAAAGAAGCCCCGAGGACTCTCTATCCTGGAAGAGCATCATTTGGTTTATACAGTGCCTCTCTAGTTGGAGGATAACAGATCTGTGTCATCATCCAGGTTAAGGAGAAGAGTAACTTCAGAATCTTCCAAGCTTCTCTTCAGTGCGCTCTTTTGTCCTGAATGAGCTGGCCACCATCCTAACCTTTAATAGGACCACAAGGGTTGGGATCTGGGGTGTCCCCAGAGGCCCATGTGGCAAAGACTTGGTCTTCACCAACATGCTGGTGGGAAGTGGTGGAGGCTTTAAGAAGTGGGGCCCAGTGTGGAATCTTTGGGTCACTGGGGCACATTGTTGAAGGGGACTGTGGGACCCTGGCTCCTCCCTTGTGCTCTTTTGCTTCCCAGACATGAAATGAGCAGTTTTGCTCTGGCACAAGCTCCTGCTATGATACATTGCCTTGCTGCAGGCCCAAAAGGAATGAGGCTACAGAATCAGAACCTCTCAAGCTAGGAGTCAAACAAGGCTGTTCTATCTTGATTGCTTCAGGTATTTATTACAATAAAGGAGAATCAGCCTAGCACAAATAACCGTGCATTTATTTATACTGTCTCCACCCAAGTCTGCACACTTCTTTTGCCCCAGCCATTTTGGACTTATAAATAGCTGTGTGGATTTTGATTTGCATCTCTCAATAAATGAAATGTCTGTATGATTTATCTGCATCAGTGCTGGTGAACCTTTCAGAGACCGAGTATGCAAACTGTGACCCAAAGCCCACTTATGTATCGCCAAGTGCCAACACTACAATTAAACCCAAATACTGAGGCTTTAGTTTAGAAAAAAATAACTGTTATATGTTTTATCTGTTGCTCATGCGCTGTGGCACATGTGCCACAGGTTCACCGCCACTGATCCATATCAACAAGTGTAGCTAGTATTTAAGTGCATGCACGTAATGTGTATGTCTGTGTTCACAGTTTCAGGTTTCGAGTAAGTACCATTTCTATGAGTATTCTAGTACACATCTTGTGAGAGTGAAGCTGCTGAGTTGTAGGCTATGTGTATGTTCATCCTTACTAGATTGTATGAAATTGTTTTCCAGAGTGGTTGTGAACTGTACTTCCAAGAGTATTGATTCAAGCTGTTTCGTGTCTTCCGCAACACTTGGTGTTGTTTGTTTGACTTTTGTCCATCTGGTGGGTGTATGACAAACAAGTATTGCTTCAGGTATTTATTACAGTAAAGGAAAAGCTGACTAGCACGAATAGCCATGCGTTTATTTATAATTTCACCACCCAAGTCTGCATATTTATTTTTCCCCAGCCATTTTGGACTCTCATAAATAGCTGTGTGGATTTTGATTTGTGCCTCTCAATAAATGAAATGTCTGTATGATTTGTCTGCCTCAGTGCTTTTTCTGAGGTAACTAATGAGATTGACTACCTTTACTTTTTTTGACTTCTGTAGTTAGGATGATCAGTTTAAACTTACTGCCCCAGCATAATTACTAAAATGACCTCTTTCCTTTTTCTGATAGGTCTTTTTTAGACAATTATGTAGCTCAGTATTCTTAGTGGAGTTCCGCCATAACATGGAAATTTCCTTTATTTGCTCTTTTAAGATTAAGGATGATACTAGTACACTCAAATGGCTCTGAGGGATGAAGAGAAATGTGGGACATGTACTGAGAATTGAATGAAAAACAAATGACAGGAAACCGAGCTTATTAACTGTGATTACTCAGTGTGACTCAGGGTGGCCATCTCCCAAATAATATGTGATGGAATTTTCTAATGGGCACAAGCAGATGGACTGAGCAATGTAATCCAGAGTCCAAGTGAAAGAATTTGTTTGCTTGTTCCTCAGAAATGACTCAAGTCACAATCATTATGTGAAAACTGGTCACAGCCTCTACCGCAGCCACTTGCTTCCCTTTCAATCTATAATGATTCTCTTAAGAACCGAGATAGGAAATCAAATGGGTATTTTTCTTCCTTGAGGTTATCTTGTGAATTTCCTTAGCCTCTCTTAAAGACCCAGTTGTTACTATACTGGTAAGACACTTCTATATCATACTTAAACAATCTTTCATTTCCTTCCCAAACAGGGAGATCCAGTATATAACTTGTTATCGTTTATACTGAGTTAGTTTGCACTTGTTAAAACACTTCATAATGGTGCTGACTTTTTTCCTCTTTGCCCAGCTGTTCAGATGAGACGGGAGAGCCTGCTCAAGGTAGACTGGCATTTAGTCCTTAAAGGAGGGGATTTCTGAGCCTCTGGCTTAGCCCAGGAAAGCACATTTCCTTCCTCAGAAAAGTGAATGGGACTTAGTATACACATGCTTCCCGGGGACCAACTGCCAAATTATTTCTTGCTCAATCTTCTGCAGTCATTTCCAATAGGCAATATTTCTGCTTTCCAAGTGCAGCTCATTTCTAGTTACTTGAATAAAATTTCTCCAAAGGATAACATTTTTTTTTCCTATTTATTAAGCTCCTTAACATCTGGAGAAAGTTTTTTCTAAATCTCCCCCAAATTGAATAAACACACACACACACACACACACACACACACACACACACACACAATCCTACCTTCAGAAAGAGACCAAGTGGGAATCATTAGTTCTAGTTTTACAGTTTTAAGTAACTAGTAAACAGAGGTTGATAATTCATGTCTGGATAATGTAAGTATTTCTTGCATTGGACACTCAGATATATGGCTTCTCAGATCAGATCCTGTGGGTGGGCAAACTCTTCCAGGGCTTAATTCTCACTGTACCTTGGTGATGATCAGGATGGAATTTCAGCTTAATTGATTTGGGTTTTCTTCTGGAGTGGGTCATGGAGGCCTGTGTCCAGCCCCTAGTCTTTTTTTTCTCTGACACTATCCATGCTCTGTTTCCTGACCACCACAACTTAAGAAGCTTTGCCCCTCCACACACTTCTGCTATAATATTTCTGTCTTGGATCCAGTCACCTTAAAACAAGAACCAAATTGAAGCTCTTCTTTAAGTTGGGGCTGTCAGGTATTATGCCTCAGCAGTGAGAGAGCTGGCTAGTATGGAAAATTGTTTCTTGACAAAGGGGTTATTTCTGTGACTGTAACTGACCCCATGTTAGAAGCCTTTGGAACTGATTTATGGAAGGAGTTTGGAAAGATGTAGATGCAGCCCTAGTATACTGTAACAGTATTTGATTGGGGATTCTGATTGGAGCTCACAGGAATACAGACAGTAAAGGCCAAGCTCAGGAAGTTTAAATTGGAAACAAAGAATCCATTGGCAGTTGGACTAAAGACTATGTGTGTTAACTGTGGCAGAAAAAGTGTCTACATTTTGTAGTTAATCTGGTACAGGAAATTTTGAGACAGCCCAACATTCACAGTATAGCATGTGTACTTCTAACTGATTTTTAGTGAGAATTAGGGGCAAATGGCAGAGGAGAAAAATTTGAAAAGGTCCTAGAATGAATCTGGGACCAAAGGAAGTGTGGCTTCTTGAGAGAATAAAACCTTTAAAAAAGAATCCAAAAAACAAAAAACAAAACAAAAAAAAAAAAAAAAAAGAGAGAGAAAGAATCCAGGTACCTTTGTATAGTAAAAGAAGAAAGCTGCCTGTGGGGTATTTCAGGTGGCTCAGTACACTTTCATCACTGAGACACAGTACACAGCACACAGCACACACGATTCTAAAGAGAAAAGGTTTATTTTGCTTCACAGGTTTCAGCCCGTAGTTGTCTTGCTCCAAGGCAGGGAAGCATGGCAGAAGAGAAAGAGCTCATGGCATGGTGGTGGGAAGCAAAGAGAGATCAAACGGTAAGGAGATATACCCTTCCAGGTCACACCCTCAGTGACCTACATCCTCTGAACAGATCTCACCTCCTAACAGCAAGTCAACTGTAAGTTCATCAGTAGACTAATCTACTTACGTGTATCATAACCCCATGGTCCAAGCATCTGCCCAAAGCCCTACCTATGAGTGCATGAGGCTAGTGGAGACATCTAGATATAAACTAATACCAGGAATTAGCAAGACCTTACATGTCTCAGGCACAGGTGTACCAAATTATAAACTTTTCATTTGAGAAGAGAATCTCTTGGCCACATGGTCATCAAGGACCTCTTAGGGAACTGGTTCCATGGGATCCCTCTCACTGTGCTCAGAAACACAGGTGCTCAGAGGATGCTATAGCTATGGTCTAAAGAGGTCCAGCTAATGTCTGAGCTGGCAGCCTAACTTGGCATCATCCATATGATGCTTGTTTTATTAGCATGTGAATATGAGAGTTGTGGGTCAGGAAGACTTCCACCCAAATTTCAAATTACAGTCTGGGAGGTCAGGCAAGAAGTTCTAAAAAACAATGTGTGAAGCTGTTGGAATGAAGCCAAAGGTACAATGGAGATTTGAGCCTTCTAGAACTTGTATTTTACCACTATGTGGCTCAGATGCCAGATGTAGAGCTATAAAATTAATGTCTGTCCTATTGTGTTATGGTCTTGCCTTGGTCTGAAGAATCTATCCTTTGATTCTTCACTTATGGAATGGGAACATTTGTCCTGTGCCATTATAGCTTGGGATTATGTAACTTACATTTTTATTTTTTATAGAGGTTCACAATTAAGAGTTTTTTCAATCTCAGAAGACTTGGACTTTTAAAAAATTCTGGTACTGTTTAGACTTTGGGAAGAGAAGTCAGTGTTTTGGTTGTACACAGGATAGTTGTGCAATATTATGTTAGGTGGAACTATAAATTTACTATTTTCTTTATTTGGAGATTAAGAACAATTTTATTTTTTTATTTTTTCTGTATTTTAGGGAAAGGTTTACAGTGTGTTCAGGATCTCACTACTAGATCAGACTTGTGGTGATTCTCCTGTTTGCAGCCTCCCAAGTGCTGGGATTATAGGTGTGTGCCACCACGCCCAGTCTCAATTGCCATTTCAGTGTGCCCCGGGAGTGGGGCTGGTACGGCATGCCTGGGGATCAAATCCCTGGTACCTGTGCCTGTTTGCAGGTGGTTTAATCTGCTGAGCTATTTGGCTGGCCCAAGAACGATTTTATTTTTTTTATTTTTATTTTTTTTTAAACATTT
>NDGM011161942.1:0-14121 GCA_002564305.1 Octomys mimax | reverse complement strand
AGTGGTTAATTGCTGTACAAGATGCGGACATGATATCCTATTTACAAACACCATTAAACAAATTGCTCTATTCATTAAGAGAATGTAACTAGATATCTATACTAACCACTTTGAATACACAGATACAAAATGGACATTCATCTGTATCCCCTTTACATCAATTTAATATGAAGAAGAAATAACTTTTTACAGTCCTGGTGTTAAATTCATTGAACATTGGATGCCTTTATAAACAACAATTTCTCATACAAAATGCACTTTGAGAACATTTATTTTTTATTTTTTATTTTATTTATTGTATTTTAGGGAAAGGTCTAGAGGGTGTTCAGGGTCTCATTACTAGAGCAGACTCCTAGTGGTCTGCCTGTTTACTGCTGGGATTACTGTTGCACACCACCATGCCCAGTCTCAATTGCTGTTTCAGTGCATCCCCGGGCCGGGGCTTGCATAGCAGGCCTGAGAATCGAACCCCTCGTCCTTGAGCATGCTTGCAGGTGCTTTAATATGCTGAGTTATTTGTCCTGCACTGAGAGCATTTAGAAGTGATACTTATGTGTATATTTTGGTTCCTGCTTAAACTTGGTTTTGTTGCCCATGAGTTATTCTATGTAGGTGAGATGTTTTCCTCCTAGCTGGACTCCACACTCTTCTAGATCAGGCCCTATTTGTATTTTGGCTTATTTGATAAACAGATAAGATACAGAATGAAAATGTTTCTCCCCCTCCCCCCGGAATTCAACAAAATTTCCCAATCCCAAATTCTTAGAAATATTTGGAATTTTACTTCTGCTCTTCTTAACGACAGAATAACATTTATAAGTTGAATTTAAAAGAGCACCCTTAACATGTACTTATAGGACATTATGTGACAAATTGTTTTCCCACATCAAATTAAGGGTGTTCGCCCCCTACACACACACACACACACACACACACATTATAGATGTATCCATGGAGAGGGTCTCAAAGCTTTTTTATTATGCTAATTCCATTAAAGGCCTGTGGTGCTACCTTTCCTCTGCTGGATGGAAAGACATCCCTGGTCCTGCTCAGGCTTAGCCTACTTACTAGTTTTCTGGCTTTCACTCCCTCGTGTGACACATTTCTGAACCATTGCTCTATTGTGACTTTTTTTTCTCAATAGTTAAAGCACTTTTTATTCCATAACACTTTAAATGGATCCTTTTAATATCTAAAATAGAATGGTTTATGTTCACTACTTCTGAATCTATGTTCCCCATGAAGGGAGGTGCTAATGAGAGGAAGAATAATGATAAAGAATAAGCAGCAGGAACAAGGCAAATAGGGAAAAGGTGTAGCTAAAGTAGAGAGCAGATAATTGCCTCTTAGTGTGTAATGCTCATCGTGTCTGTCACCCTGGTGAGTGGGAGGAAATGACTGAGCGATAGGGCAGGGGGTCAGGCCAGGCCCAGGCCTGCTGGACACAAAGGGAGCCCTCCTGCGGCTCTGTGCATGGTCTGAAACGCGGCATTCCTGCACTAAAGAGGATCAAGGTGGGTAGGGATGAGAGCAGTTTACTCCAGATGAGTTAGGAAAGGCCATGTGGACATGGCTTAAAGAGCAGAGATAAACAATTTACATATATTATCCTGCAATATGCAAAAGTCTTTCTTGCAGGTGTTACTAGCTCTGCTTTATAAGAGATGTGGTGGTAGTAAAAGCAGTAGGGTAAGGGCCAGGGAGATGGCTCAGTAGAATAAGCACTTAACAGGCAAGTGCAAGGGCCTGATTTCAATCCCTGGATCCAGGGAAAAAACCCCAAAAACAGTAGGGTCAATTGAATCTTTAAAAACTAGTATTAAGTTAAATTAAATTTATCCATATATATATATATTATTCATCATAGGGAATTTGTACCTGTACATGATATATTTTGATTCCTCTTTCCCAATCACCTTTCCTTCCTTCAACTCCTCTTGCTCTTCCTATTTACAAAGTTTTGTTTAAATCTTATCCTTTAAAAAAATCGTTTATTTCCTTTTCTCTTCCTTACTTCCCCTTCCCCATACCCTTCCTCTTCTTTTGAACAATTTCTTCCCATTCTACAATATCTACTGTACATTTTGGTCATTATTTGCTCTTTTAGTTTCTCACACCAGGAAGACAACACATTGTTTACACATGTGAGTTCAATTTATTTCACTTATGATTATGGTCTCAAGTTGCATCCATTTACCTAGAAATGGCTCGAGTTTATACTTCTTAGGGGCTGGGGAGATGGCTCAGTGGAATAAACACTTCCCTGGCAAGCACAAGGGCCTGAGTTCAATCCCCAGTTTCACCAAAAACTATCCTTCTTTATGGCTGAGTAGTATTTCACTGTATGTAAAAGAAATACCTACATCTTTTTTAGCCATTTTTTCAATTGATAGGCATTTGGGTTTTTCCAAGATTTAGCTATTACCAACTGTGCTACTATAAACATGGGTGCACATATATCACTACAGTATGATGCTTTTTAACTCTTCTGGGAAGATACCCAGAAGGAGAATAGCTGGGACTTCTAATCCTAGTTTGTTGAAGAGTATCCACACTGATTTATACAGTGGTTATACCAGTCTATACTCTTACCGACAAAGGAGAAGAGTTCCTTTTCTCGCACAGCCATGCCAACATTTGTTATTGGTTGATTTCTTGATGATAGTCATTTTTTCTCAAGTGAGATAAAATCTTTAGAAGACCCCAAAATTCCATCTAAAGACTTACATATTTAATAACCAAATTCAGTAGTGTAGCTAGATACAAACATCAATAGCATTCCTATACGCAACAAACTCACTGAGAGAGAAATTAGGGAAACCACACTCATCACAATAGCATTAAAAAAAAAAAAAGGAAATACTTAGGAAACAACCTAACAAAGGAAGTGAAGGTTCTATACATTGAAAATTACAGTACTCTGAAAAAGGAGACCAAAAAGGACATTAGAAAATGGAAAGACATCCTTTGCTCATGGGTGGAAAGAACCAACATAGTAGAAATTTTTAAAGATAGACTGCTTCTCCAACTTCCTTATGCTGAGAGTGAGAGCGTGAGAGTGCATCCCTTCTCTCCAAACTCAGATAAATGGACAGAAAAGTAACATTCTTTCAGAGCATATCTATGCATCCCATTTGAAAGGAATATGCAGGTGTAGGTCCCAAGTATTTAAGGTTTAGTTTTGTTATGAGAGACAAGGAAGTGTCCTTTCTTGTAGGAGATGTCCTATTGGGACAGCGTATTTCCTTTTCTATGGTTTCACCATGTTCTTTCCTTCTCTTTCTTGCAAAGAAAGGGCTTGTGCATCAAAATAAAATGCCTAGAACATTTCTGGGGAATTGATGGGCAGTGCCAACCTTAACCTCCAGTAATAGCAGCATTAGTGATATTTAAACATTTGGTTTCCACACTCTACCCTTATTCTACTCTGTGACACTGCAGAGAGCCCAAAGGCTGACATTCAAGTAATGACTAGGGCATGTCTTGTGTTAGTGATATCAAGAAGTAATTGTAGGGGCTGGGGAGATAACTCAGTAGAATAAGCGCTTGCCTGGTAAGCGTAAGAGCCTGAGTTCAATCCCCGGTTCTTTTAAAAATAAAAAAATAAAAAAAGTAATTGTGATACAATTTGGCAGAGTTTTAATTTTTTTTAAAAAGACAATACAAAACAATGATAATAAAAAATTTGAAATGATACAGAATTTCACTAAACAAAATAATATGAATTCTACTGTATTTGTGGTATTGCATAGAGTTTGCCACATTTTTAAGGACAATATATAAATTTGAGTTTTATTGATTTAACGTAGTATAACTATCATGGGTTTTATTTTTAAATGTCATTCAGCATTAACATAGTGTGAAAATTCTAAATAATTCCTATTCAGGTTTAGAGTTTCTTTTATCTAATATTTTGAGTGCTAATAATATTTTTAACAAAACAAAAATATAGAAATGAAGACCACATTCCTCCTCCACTGTCTAAAAAGAGATCACTCATTATAAAAAGTAAAATGTCAAAATCTATGTCTCTACTGCCTAATACAGTGATCTCTGGCCTGTGTTGATGGAACGTGTAAATGTGCCCAGTCATCTGCACAATGTACTGCTGATTTTGAAGACTTAATTTGCAAACTAAAAACTCTCTCATTGATAGTTTTATTGATCATGCATTGAAGTGTAAAAGTGTGGGTATACTCATTTAGCTAAATAAAATATATCATTAAAATTAATTTCACTTCTGTCTTTTTACTTTTCTTAGCATATCTACTAGAAAATAATTAAATATAATGAGGTGTGGTGGTTCATGCCTATAATCCCAGCACTCCAGAGTGAGGCAAGGGGTCTTGAGTTCCAGACCTGGGATATGGGGAAAGTTTAAGACCAGTCCTGGATGACATAACATAATAAGATGCTTTCTCAAAAACAAAATTAAATTAAATGATGCACATGTTTTACATGTGTTACTTCAGATTTCTATTGTTCAGTGCAGAGCTGTCTTATCTCCAAGCCTGTTTCTCCTGGAGTATATTCCATGATATATTTCAGCTTCTTGTGTATTTCCTGGTTACAGCAGCACCTAGTAATGTAAACCTGTTTATCTTTATGAACCAAGATATGGCAAGATCTAAAACTTTCCTTTGGCAACTCTTCCAAACTTCAAAGAAGAATCTTTCTGGGAAAGTAGGCAAAATACTGCAATTGAAGCATTCTGCTCCTCCTAGGTAGTATATGTATCACTTGATGGAAAAGGTAGTGGTTTCTTTTATTCCTCCCTTCCCTCACTCATTCATTCTCCAACATTAGTGAGGGCTTCTTTGGAATGATGCTTTTTATGCAAGATTGTCCTAGATCATATGGACTGAAGAGCTGCAAGGAATATAAGACAGACTCTCCAGTTGGTGAAGTTCTTCGACATGGCTTGTAATTCCACGAGACTACTCAGCTCCTAGCTGAGTAAGTATTCATCCATGTAAGTATTCATTAAAGTAAAGAAACTGCCTGATTTTTTTACTGTATTATTATACTTTCAGGAGACCTCTCAAAGGAGGAAATAATGTTTATTTTTTCCAGAAAAAGAAATGTTCCCCAGACTTTAGAACAACCACAATTACCAAAAATACATTTTGGCTCTGTAAAAGGTTATGTAATGTTTTAAAGGGGATTGCTAATATTCACTCTGACATTGTATTTTTACCTCCTTGGATGCAAGGGCTTGTTCTTTTGAAAGATTCACATTATCAGTAAATTGAAGTTGCCATCAATGTCCTCTTTAAAAAAAAAGTGTCCTCGTATCTCACCTGTTGTTTTACTGAATTGAGTTTTTACCTTTTCTTTTTTTTTCATAATCTGTTAAGGGAAATAGTTTTTGAGCATTATTTTTAAAAGAATTAAAAACATTAAACACGATGTTTAAAAAAGTCCCATGCCTAAATTTATTATCAAGAGACAGTGAATTATTTTTTTAAAGATTTGTTGTCACAAAATCTCAGGCCGCAGTCTAAAGTAACCAAAGCATAAATCATAGTGAGTTCTAGACAGCAAAGCAAGTTACTATTGCTTGAAAAGATGTGTGTGTGTGATACTTTCTTATATGTAGGGAAAGATTCACTGTGGTAATCTTCCAATAGCCTTATGTTCAATCATTCTAAATACTTGAACTTCATGCAAGGTGTGTGTCAAAGAAAATGATAAATAGGTCGAAACTAGAGATGCCAACACACTGGTTATATTTCTACTATCCATGGCAAAAACATATAATCAGTATGAATTGTCCCATACTATCTGGGCATGTAAATGTTATATTTATATTAATGTATGTTATATTTTTGTAAATAAAACTAAATCTGGGGTTGGAGTAGTAGAGTCATTGCCTTACATGTTTTAAGTTCTGGTTTGAACCTTCAACATCACAGATAAAGTAAGATAAAATGAAATAAAATTTGAAATAGATCAATTCTCCTGAGTTTTGGGATTTCTCAGGCACCATTTGTTTATTTCTTTGTTTTTGTTTTGAGGGGTGATGTAGTCATGTGCATTCTTCTAAAAATTCAAGTCTTTTTGAACTGATTGGGGTATAATTTAAGCAAAAGTAACAAAATGGTCCATAAATTCAGTGACTTAATGCAAGTTAGAAATAGTTATTTCTCACATAAAATCCTGGTGATCAAAAGCCCATGGTACTTCCTTTTGTATTATTGCTGTGATTTTTGAAACTAGGGATTCCAGCTTTTAGCCAAAGATGGTTCAGGTCCTAGATATCAGCTGAGGGAAAGAAAAGCCAGCTACTATTATGGGTATGACCTTAAAGTTGTAGACATTATTCTTCTCCAGTAGCCAGTAGGTGATCACATGGCCACTTTTCACTTTAAAAGAAGTTGGGAACATATTATTGGCTGGTTGCTCACACATCTCAGTAACAATTATATTGTAGAAATAGGCAAACTCAGAGAACAGGTTAGGAATCACTCATAGTTTTGTTATTGAAAATTAGGAACTGGCTTTAAAATGCAGCCCATAATGGCTATCACTGAATGGTTTGTGTTTGAGCCCTCAGTCCACTATAATTTAAATGTTTCTAACCCACTCTCAATTTATAGGTTGAAATCTAATTCTCAAATGCTTTAGTAACAAGTAGTGGGGTAAGTGGGAGCTGAGTAGGATGTAGGAGTGGAAACCCTCAACAATGAGTTTAGTACTCTTATAAAGGAGACCTGGGGGTTTGCCCTTCCACCACAGGAAGATGCACATGAAGGGCCAGCTGTGAGGAGGCTATCATGGGTCCCAAGCTTGGTCTGCAGGAGCTGACCTGGGCATGGCTCTATCAGATATAGACATTTACCATGTGGATCTGGTACTGAAATTCAATTCTAAGGCCTGGACTTCATTCTCTTTTTTTCCCTTCAACTGAATGCATGGCTCTCAATCCTGCTTAGAGCCAGAGTTGTAACTGACTAGTCATTCCTGTCTATCGCTGTCAATGTGTCTTTACTTATTCTGCTCAACCCAGTTAGTGTGGTCTGTCATTTGGTTTCCTTAGCTCTTGTGAGTGTAGTTTTCTTCCTCATTAGCTGTTTAAATCTAAGTTCCTGTGAGAAGATGATTGTTGGAGTCTTATACTCAACTGCCATTCCCCAAGACATTTTATGAAGAACAGTCCTTCCTGGACACAGAACCTGTGAGTACCTTAATTTTGGACTTCCTGGAACATGAGAAATAAATTCTGTGGTTTATAAATTGTCTAGTCTATGTTACTTTGTTTTAGCAGACTAAACAGACTAAGCCATGAAGAAAGATTACTCCAAATTTTGGTGTTCATTCCATGGACATTCATCTAGCAATGTAATTAGTTCAGTCATCTCCTGGAAATAATACACCAGTCAGACTTCATGTCTTGCCATTTGGAAATATCCTGATCTTATATCAGTCAGTCTGGTGAAACCAAATCTTTTATGTACTTGTATCACTTTGTTATCTCTAAATTCTTCAAATACCAGTTTGTATGCATCCTCAGGTTCAGAGACATTTTCTTCCTATTTTTTATAAGCCTCTGAGCTCTCAAGTAAAAGAAAGAGGGCTAAATTTTTTGTAAGAGTAAAGCAAAATGAAAATTTAATGACCTCAGGATTAAGAAAATTATTGCCATTAAACTAGATGTCATAAATTGGCACCTGTGAACAAACTGCCCACTGATGTATTACATTTGCTGTGGATTTAAAAAATTAAATCAAATTTCTCACTAATATTTCAATATACATAAATTTCTAGCTGGTCATGGAAAACTGGAAGATGTGCAACATGGAAATGTTGAGCCTGTATTCCTCTAGGTTTGGAGCTGAGCAATAGCTCTCTTATTTAGAAGGAATGTGTCATTTTACCTTCTAGGAAAATCTTGTCCACATCAGTCAGTTCTACTACCTGTCTCATTCATTTAGTGTTTTCATTTAGAGGTTGTTTAGATTTTTTTTTTAAAAAAAAAAAACCTGGCTCTATGTAAGGAAAAGGAAAAATGAAGTATACTTATCTTTTAATGTGTACAAAGGAAAAATCAAGTCACTAATTATTAGTTCTCTCAAAATAACCCTTTTATGAGCACAAACAGACTTGATATTTTCTACTATCATGGAAGAATAGAAGAGGTGACTAACGAAGACTAAAACTAAACCCTGTCTATCACCATGCACTAGACTAAAGTCAAAATGAATCAAGATCTACATATTAAGACAGAAACACTAAATCTACTGGAAGAGAAAGTAGGGAGAAATCTTGAAGACGTAGAGGTAGGCGGAGAGCCCATTAACAAAACAGAGATTGCATGGGAAATACTTCAAAGAATCAATAAATGGGATCTCACCTAATTAAAATGCTTTCACATAGGAAAAAAAAATCACCAACAAAGTGAAAAGACAACCCACAGAGTGGGAAAAAGAATTTAGTCAATTGTCATTCAGACAAAGAACTTCTATCTAGAACATATAAAGAATTGAAGGGCCAGCCTAATAGCTCAGTGGATTAAAGTGCCTGCAAGCACAGGGACCAAGGGTTCGATCCCCAGGGCCTGCCATGCTGGCCCCACCCACAGGGTGCTCTAAAATGGCAATTGAGACTGGGCTTGGTTGTGCATGCCTGTAATCCCAGCTCTTGGGAGGCTGTGAACAGGTGGATCACTAGCCATCCAATCTAGTAGTGAGACCCTGAACACCCTGTTGACTATTCCCTAAAATACAAAATAAATAAATAAATTAATTAATTAAAGAATTGAAAAATTTCAGACTCCCCCCCCACGCCAATTCAAAATCCAATTCAGAGCCGGCCAAATACCAAATAGCTCAGCGGATTAAAGCACCTGCAAGCAGGCACAGGGCTAAAGGTTTGATCCCTGGGCCTGCTATGCTGGCCCTGCCCCCAGGGTACATTGAGGCAGTAACTGAGACTGGGCATGGTGGCATGTGCCTGTAATCCCAGCTCTTGGGAGGCTGTAAGCAGGCGGATAACTATGATCTAGTAGTGAGACCTTGAGCACCCTGTAGACCCTTCCCTAAAATACAGGAAAAAATAAAAGAGCCCTATTTCCCGAGATTAAAAAAAAATCCAACAGTAGACATCTGGGATACATATACACTTCTAAGACTGAGAAATACCAATGACAAATAAATATATTAAACTAAGTTCAACATCACTGTTCATTCGAGAGATACAAATTAAAACACTAAGATTCTCTCTCACTCTAGAAAGGATGACTGTCATCAAAAGGTCAATCAATAACAAGTGCTGGATGAACTGTGGGGAAGGAGGACCACTTCTCCACTGTTGATGGGAGTACAGATTAAAACAGCCACTGTGGAAATCAGCGAGGAGGTTTCACAAAAATCTAGAATTAGAGGCCTCATTCAACTCAGCTATTCTTCCAGATATATTTCCAGAAGAATTAAAAACATCATACCACAATGTTATATGTGCACCCATATTTATAGCAGCATAGTTGGTAACAGCTAAATCTTTGAAGCAACCTATTCACCCACCCATCAACCAAAGAGTGGATAAAAAAAAAATGTGGGTTTTTTTTTTTAATACAATGAAGTACTACTCAGTCATAAAAGACGCCTAACCTTAAGACATTTCTAGGTAAACGAATGCAACTTGAGACCATATTCATATGTGAAAGAAATCAGATTTACATGTGTTTTTCTTGTAAAAAATTATTTTATTTTTCTTTGCTAAAAAATCTAAGCTTATTGAATAAAAATCCTAAGAAGATACTCATTTTAATAATGGGGGGTATATGGGAGGAAGTTATTTTAAAGTTTTCCTGTATAATTCCAAAGGAAGATTTGCAATAGTTTGTCATTTGTTTTTCTAGTATTAAATCTTGTGAAACTATTCCAAGTTGTCATTGAGTCATGTTCATTCTATCATTTAGCTCTCTTTGCTTTTCATCACTGCGAGTCAAGGCAGTGCATATTAAATGATCATTCTTTTTTACTATTTTTACTAAAAGTTATTTAACATGCATGCCAAGCTCTTGCTTGGTTCTAGAAATTCAGAGACAAGTAGAACAATGTGCCTTTAAGTTCCACATATGAATAAGTTAGTGACATTTACAATACGTTCTTTGAAATTATAATATTATCAAGAATTAAATTTCATATTTTTATCATTTGACTGTTAATAAACTCATAAACTTTTTTCAATGATTCAAAAAATAAAAAACAAATGATTTAAAATAATTTAAACTGCATTTATAGAATTAACCTAGCAATATTAAACTTCAATTAAGTTAAAAATGGCTTTGCAATAAAAATTATAGGAAAACTAGGCATGAGCAAATGAGAAATTGGTGAGTGATCAGAATTCTAGAATGTGCTAGAGGAGGAGATAAAGCCAGAAAACTGCCAAGAAGAACTTTTATGTGAGCATTTCTGGTGTATCTCCTAAAAAGAAATTTTAGAAGATAGGGGTATGATTCTTCAAGTTTCCAGAATACTTTGTTATTTATTGTACTAATTAATATTAATATTAATTGTGCATTCGTCTTTTTGAACTCTGTTTCTTCAATGGCCTGTATCAGTCAGGGTTTGTTAGGGAAATGGAAATAATGCGAGCTATACAAATGTATAAGAAATTACGAGATTGGCTTACACTGGTCAGCTGTAGAGTTGGATAACAAAGCATGCAGAGGATGCCTGCAGGCTGGAAGCTGAAGGGGCCAGTCTGAGGACTGCATACAGCTCACTGTAGTGTCCCATGCAAGTCCAGATCAGGAGGCCAATGGGTCTACAACAGAGCACTGACGAATCTCTGCTAGAGGGTTGAAAGAGTCCCAGGCAGAAGCTGAACAGTCTGCACCAGAAGGCAGGAGACTATGTCCAGGCTGAAGGCAAAGACTGGAGCGCCTCTGAGGAGCCAACAAATAGTCATTCCTCATTTCCCTTTTATTGTAAGCACTCACACCATCTCCCTATCCTCCTCTGGCACAGACTCAGGATATTTACAACGTGAGACCCTGGCTCCCTGTTGAGTCACTTGGTTAACCTTTTAAACTTCTCAAATTGACACAATGAATCAACCATAATGCAGCCCAGCCTCCCCTTTCACCTTATTATCTTTAGGCTCCAGGTAAGGAGGATCTGACCTCCCATATAAACATCGTAGTGATGAGTTAAAGGAAACAACTTTGTGGTTGTTATTATTAGTGGGAAAGAACACAGAGACTGGTCCTCTATGGAGACTCTCATACAATGAAAAGAAAGACATTATGCTTTAAGGTGGTGGCTGGCTTCCCGAGCCTCTGCAGGGTCCTCATCTGGGACACAGGAACTCTAAATGCACAGCAAAGTTGTATCAAGCCTGAGCAGTCTCCCTTTCACCATTTTTGTTTCCGACTCATTGTTTTGGGGATTTCTGGTGACAGAAAACAGACCAAACATGGGAAGGAAGGGCACCAAGAAGGTTTAGGAGGCAGTTTATTACACAGGTCAGCTTCTGTCTAGGATCTCTGCTAAAGAAGCCAGAGCACCCCACCCCCAGAGGGGTGTTGGGGCTTTTAAAGAGAAAGTGAGTGGGGAGGGACACAGGCAAATTTGGCATATGTGATTGGAGAGTTNAGGAGTTTGCACATCTCACATTACATTGCAAGGCTATCAGTTATACAAAGCATGGACTGTACAAAGGAAGAAGCATCCCACTATATTTGAAGTTACAAAGGCAGTGAAGACAGGGGTTTACCTAAAGACAGAAGTGTTTCCTTATCAGGCCTGCTGGGTATTTCCCCTTGCTCTTGGCGGCATCCTGGGCAGGCTTTTATGTAAAATTTTAATTTGCTCCTTCTACATGTATATCTGGTTTGGGTTCAACTGTGGAGCAGAACCCAGGGCTTGCCTGAGCCTTCCTTCCAAGCAGGGTGAGTAAGAGTGCTACAGTCTCAGGCCTCACTGGACTTCCAGCACTGGGGCACCATGAGGCCCCACAGACCTGTGTCTTCAGTCTGCTCCTGGTGAGTCAGATCCCCAAGCTTGAGCTGAGGACCACTGTCAAGACAAAACATGATTGCTATGGTAGAGTAGGAGGCTTTAAATGTATAGTTTAATGAGCAACAAGAAAAGGCATCATTTTAAAACTGCAAACTAAGATATTTAGTGCACAAGTTTATCTGTGAGCTGTTCTTCTTTTTGGCTCCTGTCTGAGTACCATCAGGCTGGTTTAAGGATAGGCCAGAATCTAAGTATAAATTCTGTAATGGGTTAACTGAATTTTGTGCTTCAACTGTGGAAAATTCCTAGAAAAAACCTTGTGCTTCCTGTTATCTACTCTAAGGAATGAGTTCTCACTCCCTGTTCAAGGCTGTTAAGCAATAAATAACTGTTCCTTGTCAAGGAAGTAAGCTAAAGCAAACTCCCTCCCTAACCATCTCCTGTAAACATAGTCAGCTTAAGATGTATCTTATAAAAATATGTGCTTATTGCTAAACTGTAAAAGACCCTTTAGTTACAAACAGTTTACAGCTGTGTCAAATAAATATAGTTTTCTCTTGTTCTGTGTTAGATAACAAATTTATTTACCAAACTGGATGTGATTTCTGTTATAAATACCCCCCTGCTACCTACGTTCGATTGCCGATCAGCCTTCTGCATAAAAAATGGCTGATGGACCTGAGCTCAGTAAATAAAAGGCTCTACTCAAATTTTAATTTGATCTTTAATCTAGTCCCCATGCTAAGTGACCCATAACAAATTCCTTAGTATTATTATTAAATAAAATTATAGAAGGCCATTGTGTAAGGGGCCAGTGAGATGGCTCAGTAGAAGAAGCACTTCCCTGGCAAGCACAAGGGCCTGACTTTAATTCCTGGTTCCACAACCAAAAAGAGGCCATTGTTTAGGAGTAGCCTTCTGCGTTAGACTTCAGCACACCATCCAGAACCAGAACGGAGTCACTCATGATAGTGTCACATATTCAAACCAAAATCTGAAATAGGGCACTTCAAAGCAAAAAAGAATAAAGCAAAGCACAATGAGACATTCACAGCAGTTGATTGAAAGGAGCTCAGTTTTCCTGAGCTGATATGCTGAAGAAGTTCCCAATATTCCCTCTACAAGGAACGAAACTTTCAAACAGCCAGTGTGCCTTTTATTCTTTCTTTCTGCCTCCCTGGGCCTTTCTGTCTATNTACCTCCTTAGAACAGCCATTCTATTTTCTGAATGAGGCATTTCTCAGTCCACAATTGTAAGTAAAGCAATTAAGAGCTTTAAGCTACATTTGATGTACCTTTATCTTTTGACACCATACTGACGAGAAGAAATAAGTAGGGGACCAAATTGTGTACAATATGCAGGAGATAATGAAGTCTTGAGGCTCCTTGTTCTGTTAGAATCTGGGACAAAACCTACCAATTTCCTATAGAGGGCACCTGGCCAATTAGGAACTTAGTTTACTTCTGTGCTTAGGAGAGAGTGTCGCTCACATACAGTGGTCCTGGGGCCAAGGATGATAGTAGATACACTGGAAGCTTTGAGGGGGTTGGATTTTGAAGTTAAATTGATCTCATTTCACCAGTTAGGGAAGCCTTCTTCCACTGTCCTGCCACTACCACAGTAACTTGAAGACCACTTACAAGCTTTAAAAGACCCCAGTGTGTTTACTTGTCCTCACTGGAAAGGAAATGTCTGTCTCAATTTTACTATCAACAAATCAGTTTCTGGAATGGTCCCCTTGGATGCAGAGGAAGCCATATGTCCTGGCATGAGAGAGAAAGTAGCACACTTTTTTTTTAAAGGGCCTCAGTAACTTTATGGAGAAAGATCAAGCATAACAAAAGGAGAGATGACTACTACTAAAACAAAATTAAGAGGAGCAACAGAAATACATTATGCTAAAAGATTGAAAATTGTCAAATAGCTCAGTGGATTAAAGCACCTGAAATCAGGCACAGGGGCTAGGGTTCTATTCCCGGGCCTGCTCAGCTGGCCCCACCCCTGGGGTGCACTAAGACCTCAATTAAGACTGGGCATGGTGGCATATGCCTGTAATCCCAGCTCTTGGGAGGCTGTACACAGGCGGAGCACTATGAGTCCCATCTAGTAGTGAGACCCTGAACACCCTGTAGAACCTTCCCTAAAATACAA
>NDGM011161926.1:0-13068 GCA_002564305.1 Octomys mimax | reverse complement strand
GCTTTGCCGGCCTTGTTCCAAGTAGGTGCTTTAGACCGCTGAGCCATCTCGCCAGCCCCTCAAGTCTTTTTATAAAGCTAGCTGGGTGTGCTTTGATAAGTAAAATAGTAGTGATATCATACTATATTTACAATCCACATGCCACAATGCCCAGCCCCCAGGACCCCTTTGCCATCCAAGACTTGGTGGTGGAGACCTGTGGCAGCTAAATTGATTCCAGACACTGAGTACTTTGGGAAAGTGCTTTAGATGAAGTGCTCTACTGGGGTAAAGGAAAGAAATTCTAAAAATTATCATCCACTACTGTCCACACTTTACCATGCTAAATTTTAATGCTGCGAGTTCTACAGGGCCAAAATCAATGACTCCTACTTTGTCTAGTCCAGCACACTTCTGAGTCATAATACATACTTGGTAAATATTTTCTGAGTTTCATTGAACAAGTATTAAAAATCCCAAGCCTACCTAAAAAAGTATTATCAAGAGACATAAAAGAACACTTTACCAAATAAAAGAAGATACAATATTGTTGAATGGAAAGACTATTGGTAAAAATATTGTCATCAAAAATATATTTTAATTTGCATTCCTAGCTCTAACCTGAACCTAAAGTTCAGATTCACTTAACCAACTGTCTGCTTACCTTCTCTTCTCAGATACCTATGAGCCATTTCTAATGTAATATGTTCAGTATCTGAGTGTATACCTACGCTGAATATCCCATGAGTCTCCACGTCTTCTTTCCAACATTCTTTCCTGTCTGCTCTGAGCTTCGACATTTATAGACTCTAATGGGGTTTCCTTGCTTTCTGGCTTCCGATTGGGCTCAGTAAACTAGAGACATATATGAACAGCATTACAGAGACAGAATAATGGTGTTCAATTCAGATGAACAGGGCTGGGGAGATAGCTCAGTAGAATAAGTGCTTGCCTGGGAAGTGCAAGGTCCTGAGTTCAATCCCAAGTACCACAAAAAAATAAAATAAAATTGCTAGCCAGATGAACAAAGTAAAAAATAGTGCTGCTGAATTTATTAATAAATGTACACTTATTCAGAATCTAAAATTTAATGTGTTTTGCTTTCATATCTCAGAATAGCATAAATAAATATTCTGCTAGAATGACTTATTGAAGGCTAGATTCAATAATGGCCTGTATTCAAGGATCGAGATGCCAAAAGTTCCTGGTGTTCTATGAAGAAATGAATCCAGCCGGGGAGATGGCTCAGTGGAATAAGCGCTTCCCTGGCAAGTGCACGGGGCTGAGTTCAATCCCCGGTTCTCCAAAAAAAAAAAGAAATGAATCCAAAGACTTGGAGGTGAGAATGTTGTCACAGATCTGCTTCATCATTCCTCATCTCCTGCAGGTGTCTGAGGGGCCATCACCTTCATGATGCATTAGAAAGTATCTTGGGAGGAGAGAAAACTGAAACTACCCTTAAAGGCTTGTGTTGACTATGGGAGATGTAGTGACGCTGAGTACCCTAATTTCAGTGGAAATATTGGAAATACAGGAATAGTATATATCAAATACAAGCTATAGTGGGATTTCACTGTTTAAGAATGCTTTGACTCGTTGGGATTGGTGGTAATGTTTAGCTGATTACTGGATTTCAAAGAACAGAAGAGATGGGCAGCCTGAAATGATACTGGATATAAAGGCAGATCAAAGACTTTAAGATCTAATGGCAAAATCTGACTTGATTCAAAAGTAGGATTCATAGCTTCTTATCCAACCAGACCCATAGCCCTTTCATTGGGAGGGATGCCAGGTTTCTGTATTGAATACAGTGTGACCACTCTTCCTCTAAATCTTTTCCCTAAGGACACCCAGCATTTACCAGAGGCACTGGGAACTGGGAAAAGAAAACATTACTGACTTGAGGGTTCTCTGATATTTGCTGTGAACAAACATGAATCTCTGGACACTCCAAATGTTCTTATGACCTACCAGTTTAGAGGCAAAACTTGTAAACATCAGGCGATAGTCAAAATCTGGACTTGAGTCTCTTTCCAGTGGGTCCAACAACACTGCATACCATCATGTGGTCATTTCCCTAACACTTGGAATTATCCAAATCATTGATTACAACATCCTAATTTCATTCACTTGTTTGACCAATACAAAAGCCAAGTGTCTCTTAAGAATGGAATGAATTGTTAAAACTGTAATCAAAGGTTATTGCATTTGCAGTTAGTTTCCAATGCATATTGTCTCTTTTTTGACAAAACAATCACAGTTCCGGCATCTAAATCTACCAAAAAGCTTACTGTTGATCAAACAATGAACATCCTATTTAAGTATTTCTGACATCAACATAGTACTCAGAACCAAGATGCCTTCACTTGATAGGAATCTCAATAAACAGCTGTGGGTGACCTTGCATACTCTGTCAGCTGTCTTGCTCTGATGACATCACCCAGAGGGACCTTGTCTCAGGTACTCTTCTCTCGTTGCTGGGACAAAATACACAACACCCAAAATGAACGAAGGAAAGGTTTATTTGGCTCACAGTTAGTGGGAGTTTCAGGCCATACTCAGCTGGCCCCAAGGCAGAGTGGCACATGACAGAGCAACCGTTCATGGCCATGGCAAAAAGCAAGAGCCAAAGGGAATGGCAGCAGCTAGGCAGCTGGCTAGGCCCCTTTCCCCCCACACACTGTAATGCAGATTACCTGTCCCAGGGCAGGCGCAGCACCCACACCCACAATAGTCAATCGCAAACTCCAGAAGCCACCCCATCCCTGCTTGAGACAACTAGACACAAACCATAACAGACCTTAATTACCTCCACGTTTTCTGGTCCTGCGTTTTAATGACATTCGTTAATCCCAGCCTAATGGACAAAGGTCTGATCACATCACACCCTTCCTCCCTCACCTCCCTAACTTCTGATACCTTTAAGTTAGAAGATTGCAATGGTCTCCTAACTGGCCTCATTCTATCAATGTGTGACCAACTCCTCCTCCTCCTCCTCCCCTCCTCCTTTCTCTCGCTCTCTCTCGCTCTCACTCTCTTGCTGTATCTCTAGCTCCAGCTCCAGTTCTAGCTCTCCAGGATCTTTTCACTGAGCTACATCCCCAGCCCCCACCTCTGGCATTTTAAGCTTGAGACAGGATCTCACTAAGTTGCTAAATTGTCTAGGCCGACCTTGAACTTTCAGTCATCCTGCTTCAGCCTCTCAGAATGCTGGGGTGATAGGTGTGGGCCACCACACCGAACTTACACTTGCCCTTTTCAGTCTGTTCCCCATAGACCATCCTGAGTGATACTTTAAAAACATAAATCAGACCATGCCACTTTTCTCTTCAAGACCCCCCATGGAGTTTCGTTACACTGAAATAAAGCTCAGAGCTGGGAATATAGCTCAGTGGCACAAGTGACTGCCTGCCAAGCACAAGGTCCTGAGTTTGATTCCCAGTGCCAACAACAACAAAGAAAACACTTGCCTGAAATGAAACTCAAAGTCCTTAAAACAGCCCAGGAGTTACCATGATCTCTCTAGCCTCATTGTCTAGCACATTCTGTTCTCATTTACAGTAGTCCAGGCACACTGGCCTTCTCCCTGTTCTTTAAACATATCCACAAGAGTCCAAATCAGAACCTATGGACTCACTATTCACTCCTTATACTGTTATTTCCCCAAATATTAGATCACTTTGCTTTCCATTTGAGTATCTGTTCACATTCCAGATCACTACTAAGCCCCATTGTCGCTCTCTTTAGCCTCTGAGCCCTTTGATTTTTATCTTCACTTTTACTTCATTTAACTTTCAGAAATATATGTTGTTAGAAAAGGCATTTTTAAAGGGCAACTTAGAAATATGCATTAGGAATAAAAATCTCATTATTGTGATCAGTATTGATTTCACTCAAAGACTTAGTCACCAATATTAGTGGTTCTGGAGGGGTAAACAAACTGTGAAATATTCCCTAGAATGAATACGGCTCCGCCACAAACAATGAGCTATCAATATATGTTGCTACAGGAATGAATCTTAAAATAATTATTCTGAGTGAGGAAGTTAGGCGAAAAAGATGACATGCTTTATGATTCAATTTATATTAAATTCTAGAAACTACATATCAATCGATAGTGCCAGCTCATGGTAATGGGCAGAATTATGGAAACAAAGATTGCAAGCAAGTATAATCGAGACTTTAGAAGTGATAGAAATGCTCATTATCTTGGTTATGATTGTATCTCACAGGTTATGTATGTATCAGAATCAATCAAATTGTAAACATTATTTTATGTCAACAATACTTTGGTGAAGATCATTTACAGCATACAAAGATAGATGAATTTCTTCTTCTTCTTCTTCTTATTATTATTATTATTATTATTATTATTATTATTGGTACAGGGTCTTGGCCAGCATGGCATGTGGTAACAGGGATTGAACTCTAGACCTTGTGCTTGCCAGGCAGGTGCTTAGGCCACTGAACTATCTCCCCAGCCCCTATGAATTTACTTTTGCTTTAGAGTATACACCCAATTTAAATTAATTTTACATGTGTGCTTTTTCTGGTTTCATGATTGTCCTTTGATACTAGGTAGAAGAAATGTTTTCTTTAGTTGTTGTCATGCACCCAGTGAAACAGGTGGTGGCTTGAGCCCCAGCATAGGAATGACGTGGAATAGGGCCCACTGTCTTGGTTATCCTTCACCAAATTAAGAAACCTTTAACTTCACTTAAGACATAAGAACTATACAGGGCTTACAGAAGCCAATTTACACTCTCTCACATTAAATTCTCAGTGGATCTTAGGAAAGGCTAAGTCATCCAGTTTTAATCTTATTTTTAAATTATTTCCCTCTCTGCAGTATAGTTCAGCCTAGAGAAAGCATGTTGTGTGAGGTGCCGTGCATCAAGATCTTGCTCAGTTTGTGGCCAGTTCGTAGATGTGCAGTTGATCTTGTGTTGTGGTCAGTGTTGTGGAAAAACTTGTTGCTGTTCAAGGTTTTAGTTTTGTTTTAGTTGAACTTTGAAAGATCAGTTGAAAGAACTGGGACCAGTTGCGCCCTACAATGTCAAGTCTATTTTGCCCCTTCCCATGCTATGACACAGGAAATGCAAGTCAATAAATAATAGTTTCAAACTGACTTCCGGCCTTCTCCCTGGTTTTGACCTCTTAATTTTTCTGATATTGAGGGATACTGTAATATATTGAAAAGTCCAAGTTGCAAGCTCTCACATGCAATGAACCATTTATGCACATATGTGTTTGTCTATATATGCATGGTCAGAAGTACAGAGAGATGTATGCTACAATATAAAAAATGGTCAGTTCTGAGTGGCCAGAGTGAAATAATTTCTGCTTTCTTCTCTATGCTTTACTTTGCATTTGATTTTTCTAAAATGAACTCCAGTTGGCTTCATGTATGCACAATAAACAAAGTTCAAATTACTTTTCTTTCTGAGCTCTACATAAGTTCATTCTTTTTTTTTTTTTTTAATTGTATTTGGTTGTTACAGGGGTCTCACTATGCAGCTCAGACTCATAGTGATCCTCCTGTTTTCAGCCTTCCCAGTGCTGGGATTACAGGCATGCCCCACTATGCCCAGAGTCTGTGACTGGCTCAGCCTGCCCTGGGGGGAAGGGATGGCGCAGCATGTGGTGTTGGGGCTCGAACCACAGTCCCCACACTTGCCTAAACTTGCCTCACCAGGCACTTTAGTCTGCTGAGCTATCTCACCGGCCCAGTCCATTGTTTTTGAATACTACAGTCTTTCCAAAGATCTCAGAATATGAAAGTTGTTCAGCATTCTAATTTATGACTTATGACTCTGAGTAATAGAAAAACGTTGCTATTATTATCTGGGTGAGAGCAGGGAGGAGTTCAGGTCTCCAGTTTCTCCTCTCTGCGGCCTTCAGATGACTACAGAAAGCCCTTCCCTTCCCTTTACACGGACACAAGAATACAGCTCCTAATATCGACCCCAGGTTGACTGCTGGTGACAAAGGCAGACTCAGTTCCAACTTTCCAGTACTCAAAAAGTCACACCACACAAATGGCCTTTCACACATTGAAGTTTTCTAGCTTTATCGTGTTGTAAGATCAACTACTGCTTCCTGTCCTTGTTTACCATATAGCTCTTTGGTCAGTGCTAAATGGTCTTGTGCTACTTCTCTCTCTGCCTTCCTTCCTTTATTTCTAACTTCTCCATTGTATCCTCTTGTAGGTCTGTGAAATCATGAAAATTAGCGTGTGGCCTCCTGTTTCCCAACAATAGATTTTGGAAGTTTCCTCACATGTTATACAGTCTTATCCAGTTTTGTTGATTCCTAGTGAACATTTCACTGATAGTCTTAATGACATTTAGACTCTTGCCAGTTTGTGCCTACTTGGTGCAGTTATAATTGTAGATTATGAGGCTGGAGACAGAGCTCAGGGTTGGGAATAGAGCTCTGTGGCACAGCACTTACCTGGAAAGTGCAAGGTCCTGAGTTCACTTCCCAGTACCAACAACAACAATAAAAAATTGTAGGATATGTCCTTATTAATGAAATTTTGGATCAATCATTATACATATATATTTCACATTTGGCCACACTGCTGGTCAAAGAGGCTGCATCAGCCTGTGGCCAGTGTATACTTGGTGCTAATCAGCTTTGGGGTTTTACAATTTTATTTGTTTTCTTTGAATAGGAGTGGATGGGACAACTGGTACGTCATTAGTCTTATAATAATTTGTATTTTTAAAATTGTGAGTGAGAGCTAGTATTTTTCATCTTTTTTTCTGGGAATCTCTTGGTTTTATACTTACTTATTGAATTTATTTAATTGATTCTGTGTGTCTCTATGTGCGTGTGGTCCTGGGATCTAGCACAAGGCCTCACACAAGCCAGGCAAGTGCTCTGTCATCGACCTACACCCCGAGTTCTTATATGGTTTGCAAATGCTCTAAATGTTAAGGAAGCTTATTGTTTTCTGAGTTTATCAATTGTCTCTTAAGTTACTTTTAACATTATTTTTTAAACAATGGTAATATTTGTTAATGTTTTGTGGTTTCTAGGTTTGAGTTTTTATTTAAAAAGGACTTCCCAACTGTAAACATATTAGTTGTGATTTCTTCTAATACATAGTTACATTTTAAACAAGTTACATATTAGAACCACTTAAAATTAATTTTAATTCCAGAGGATAGGGGTCGAGGTTTATTTGTTTCTATGTCATAGAAAGTATCCCAACACCTTGTTTAACAGCCGTTGTTTCCTCACTGGCCTAGAACGCATTATTTTTTCTTAGTACATGCCAGATTTCATATATACTTGGCTTTATTTGTGGTCTCTATATTCATCTCATTGATCTTCCAGTGCTGAATTATTTTAATTACAGTGGTGACAGCCATAGTTTTATAATGTATTTTAGTATTTGATAGAACTAGTCCCCTTTCTAAGGGGACATTTCTGGCGATGCTATAAAGTCCTTTTTATGTGTTCTACTATAGGTATATTATCCTTTTAAAAAATTAAAAAGTATTATTTGTTTTTATTACTGGAAACATACTGAGTTTTAGACTGAAGAGAACTAATACGCTTTCATTTATTCAAGTCTCCTGGTATGCTCCCTACTAGATATATAAGTTTTCTTTACAATTCTTACATAATTCATATTACATTTATGCCTGTGTATTATTAATTTTCTCTACTTTCAATGAGGTGTTTTATTATATTTTTCTTGATTATACCTATATAGGAAAACTGTTGAATTTTATAAATTAATATTCAAAGCAGATGCCTGTATTGCATTTTTCTAAAAATTTTAGTAAAAATTTTTCCCACTTAAATCTTAGACTTCTTAATTATAAAGTTATCTTAATTTCAAATAATTTTGTGCTTTCTTTTAAAATTTTTACACTTCTTGTACTGACATCCTTTGGCCCATTACAGCTGTGAGGATCTCCTGGTAAACGTCGTAAAGTAGTGTTGAAAGTGAGTACCACTGGCTCAGTCATGACTTTCATAGGAATTCTTATAGTTTTTCATTTGGCCTTTGGTTAAGGAGCTAGCTGTGTAGCTGTGTAGGAGTTTGTAAAGCATGTGCATATGTGCGCAGGTGCATGCACGTGTTTCTATTTAATTGGGAGGTGGCACACTTAATCTCATACATGTTAAGCCAATTTAATAAATTATGAAGTGTGTTAAGTGAACTATTAATATATTAATAGTTAAACTATACATAGGTAAACTAAAATTTTTCTAATATGGAATATTCCTGGTTTTCTTGGATTAAACCACATTTAAACAGTGTATATTTTCTCCTGAATGTGTGCAATCATTCTACACATGTGTCTTTTCTTCTATGTGAGTATCTTTTTTGGGGAAAAAAATTACCTTCACACATATAATTTAGAAGAAATCATCAAGAAGAAAATTAAAAGTAGGTGAAAAGATTCAGACATGCAGTTTTCTAAAGGGGAATTGAATGACTTCATTTTCCGTTATTATATCCTTACAGAAGGCTGTATTTGTAAAGAAAAGAGGTCTAGTCAGCCCATGGTTAGGGAGGCCGACAGTCCACACAGCAGTGTGCTTGTTCTGGCGGGGAACCCAGGGCTGCATCACCTCCCTGGCAGGGAGCATCATGGTGTGAACACAAGCAAGAGGGACAGATCGCAGAGCAAACTGGGAAGCTGGAGCAGGGTTGGAGCAGGCTGATCTGGCTCTTTTCATAACTATCCACCACCAAGAACTAACTCAGAGTCTCATGAGAAGTATTTATTTTGCCCTTTCAAGAGTATCCATCTTGGTGACCCCACGACCTCACATTAAGCCTAACTCCTTCAAGGTCCCACTGCTTCTTAACACCACAGCAGAGCTGAAACTTACAACATGGGAACCCTTCTAGGATGAATGACATTTGAACCACAGCAGAAATTACCAATGGCTGAAAAAATATGTATATATTCAATGTCACTTGAAAATGTAAATTGATAATACCTTAATGATATCTTTCTCATACCTACATCTCCAGCATCAATTATAGAAACAAACATATCCTTCCATTTCTATTAGTTATTAGTTTCTTTCATTGCAATAGTTATTCTATTGATAATCACATTTGTCTTCAAAGCTCTCAATTTCTAAGAAATATGAAAGCTTACTCATAGAGTGTTAACAATTCTTGCTTGGCCAGATTTTAGTCAGGCTATCAACCGTCCCCTAAACCTGTCTGTGAACTTCCTCATAAGATCTAGTTTTATCAAAGAACTCTCCTAAGTCAGTTTGGAGAGACTCCCTCACCATCAATATCTGATCACCATCAATGTCTCACCAGGTTCTTCCTCCACTACCCACCAGGTGACGTCTGAGCACTCTGACCTATCTTCAGCTAAAATCTGGTGTGTTTAGCTACCATTCCTCTTATCCTTGAAGTTTTCTCTTAGGAATTGCCATTTGCTGATGCTGACTCTGCTCCTTGGTCATATGTCACCATCTGCCCTTGCTCTGTTTGGAGTTAAGCCCCATCTCTTTCCCTCTGAGTCCCCATTGTGGTGGTCCCTGTTCCCTATCAAGATTGTCTTGAATAAAGTCTTCCATGCTTTAACAAGTGTCATTGCATTTTTTTCCTTGAACAGGAGACACTTGTGTTTTAATTTTACAAAGGGCAGAATGAAAGTTTCAATGCTCTCTATAGGAAAAAATACACAGAGAGATTTTGACTGATACCTTTTCAGCATTGCTTTCTACACTGAGCATAAAAATTTTCTCCAATAAAGTAGCTCTTCTGATTCTCTGTCCTGAATTTTCATATATAGCTCCATCTCTGAAAATATCAGATGAAGTTTAACATAAATGAGTCATTTGAGAAATTCCAATCTCTGTTTCTTCGCCTATGAAATAGTGACTGCTTCTGTTTGCCTTGATAAAAACATAAGATGAAAAGAAATGACACATGGTGGGGCCCTTGACAAACATAACATAAAATTTTAACATTTTATGGGGGTTGTAAACTGGCATGGAAATTTAAAGCAGGTTCTTGGTGCACAGTCCAAATTAGTCATATATGGGGATGGTAGTTTTTCATCTTCAGCTGTCTCTGATGCAGCTTATACGAAAAAATTGTTGTTCTGTTAACTGAATACTACTCTGTAATCGCAAAAAAAAAAAAAAAGTCAACTGTTTTGTTGCCATTCTGAATGCTTCTAGGTAAATACAATTTTATATTAGTAAAATGAAACATTTTATATATTGCAAGTGGACAAAACACAATACATTATCTTTCAGATTGAAATTTCATGGAAGACCTGTAGCCTCCTCCATACTAAGTAAATAGACCTGTGAAAGAGAGAATGTTCCTCAAAGCTACCCTCTCTCCACCCAGACATGCTTCCTGCAGCCTCTCCCTTTCCCATCAGTCCTCATTCTGCTCCTGCAGAGCCTGTACACATGACATTTACACCAGGGAGCAGAGCAGGTAGAAGAACTGGGCAGGCACAACCCTTCTGTACTCTCTGGGTAGCATCTAGCTATTTGGTGCTGCAAAGGAGAATGAAATACAATGCCCTGAAGATGTGGCTGCCATCACAACAGCCAACAGAAATTTTCAGTGTGGGGAAGGTTAGGCTACTCACGAGACGCAGAGGCACAAGACTCCGGGTATAGACTCGCTGTCTCTTATCAGAAAGTTGCCATTAACTCCTTCCTTGAGCAGCAAAATTTCACACTCTTGCTTTGTCAGGGCACCGTGATAGTAAGGCAGATCCATGAGAGCCCTCCCTGTTACAGCTTGGTGACTAGCTTGGACTCCAGGTGTTACAAAGAAAGTGGAGACAGCTGGTTTGATGGGCTGCTTCCAGTGGTGTGGGATGAGATTTGGTTGCTCTGTGGGACTCGATCAGTTTCACCAGATTCAGGAAATAAGAAGGGCGGAGGTGGCGAAGTGACTGAGACGTTTCAGCCTCAGAGTAGCCTGAAAGTGCCCCACAGGGTGGGTGGGACCAGTGGTGCCTGCAAGGCTGAAGTCAAGCTCGCTGGAACTGGGCTGCAGCTTGTGTGTCACTGCATGTCACCAGCAAGCACCTTCTTTGGCTACTGGCCTTCTTTCTGAGGGACACACCACTCATTCTGCAGCAATGGATGCCTCTTTTCTACTGAAGCTGCCTCTAGGCAAGCTGTGCTTAGCTCTGAATGAATGATCAAAAAGCACTTGGGTGCTGAAACAGTTGACATGTCCAGGCACAATGGAACAACTAAAAGTGTGGCAGGTGACACAAAAAATGCAAATATCAACAGGAACAAAAAGCCACTGAACACCATTAGGGGAAGACAGCCCTTTCCACCTAAAGCTCCTTGCTAATTTTCTCAAGCACTGTGACTTTTGAGGAAGGGAGCAGGTCACAGTGTATCTGCATTTACAATTTAGTGCAGAGGACAGGGATATCTGGCTGTGCGACTTACTATACAGGGGCTCAGACAGAGGCTTGGGTCTGGGCCCGATGATCTGGCTTCATTCAACCACTCTCCATCAAGAATCTGAGAAGCCAGATGTGGTCTTGCAGGATTACAGTCCAGCGCTCTGGAAGGCTGTGGCAGGAGGAAATTGAACAGTTGGGCAAAAACTTGTCTCAAACAAAGAAGGTTAGGATGTAGCTCAGTGCCAAAGTTCTAGGTTCAATCCCTGGGAGTGGAAAATAAAATATGAGGAAAGTCTTACAGGTAGCAAAATTAGTTTATTCACTGTTTAAGCAAATTGCACAAGCAGCTAGCCTTCTCTTGAATGTGTAGAAGTGCTGGATAGTGGGAGAAGGGAGAACTTCATATGTTTACCTAAACTCCAGGATAGGGTTGGGGAGATGGCTCAGGAGAGTAAGTGCTTCCCTGGCAAGTGCAAGGGCCTGAGTTCAATCCCCAGTTCTGCCCAAAAAAAAAAAGAAAAAAACCTCCAGGATATATATTTGAGGTGAAAATAAAAGCATAATAGTATATAGAGTATGAGATATGTAAGTAAAGATATGCATTTACATACCACTTATATTTGCAATAAAACCTAGTGGAAGAATAAAGCTAAAACTAAAACTTTAAAAAATAAAAAATTATATCTATAATAAGACGATGGAAATAATCATAGGAGTAGTATTTATCTAAGAAAAACTTGGTAGTTTTGAATGTAGAATCACATAACTGCTTTACATACTAAAATAAATAAGTACAAGTCACCTATAGCAGGAAAAACCTAAAGTGATGTATCTAACTATGAATTCACTTAGGAGATATAATGATACAGAAGATCATTGTTGTGGACCATGTGTTTATTTGTGTGCTGAAGACTTTATTAACATGATCTAAGTGGATGTATTACTCAATGTCTTGTCACAGGCACAAAATACCCAACACTTTGAATTTAACAGAGGAGAGATTTATTTTGCTCACATCTTTTAGAAGATTCATTTCACAGTTAGCTCCAAGGCAGGGAAGACACAGTGAAAGGGTCTGGTGTGGAGAAGCTGCTCATGTCATGGCCACTAAGAAGCAGGGAGAGACAAAAGAAGCCAGGGACAAGCATCTCCCCTTCTGGGTTACACCCCCACCTCCAGCCAGGCCCCACCCCCAACAGCAAGCCAGCTATAGAGACCCTGTGTTCCAGTCACCTTCCGAAAGCCCTATCTATGGACACATGAGTCTTTTGAGGGACATTCTTTTTTTTGGGGGGGGAGTAGCTTTTTTAAGATGTAGACAGTGAATTTTAGAGAAATAATTTCTTTCTTTTTTTCTATTTTTGTATTTAAGACAAGATCTACAGGGTCTCTCTGTATAAGTTGGACTCTTAGTGATCCTCTTGTTTATAGCCTCACAAGAGCTGGGATCACAGGCACGCTCTACCATGCCAATCTCAGTCACCAGCTCAGTGTATCCTGGGGGCGGGGCCGGCTCGGCAGGCCCCAGGTTCAAACTCCCTGCTTAAGCACGTGCTTTAATCCAATGAGCTATTTGGCTGGCCCTAGAGAAATATTTCTGAAATGAATACATAGCATGAGATTAATAATAGATTGCACGCTGTAAATAAATTATTTACAAACTTAAATGAATGTAACAATAAAAATTGTCCAAAATAAAAAT
>NDGM011161922.1:0-13966 GCA_002564305.1 Octomys mimax | reverse complement strand
TAAAACACACACACACACACACACCACACACACACACACACACACACACACACACACACACACACTCATTTATCTGGGAAACCCTGACCAGTACACTATCATGTTTCCTGACATAAGGTGCTTTAGCATGAAACTGAATGTGCAGCTTCTCTAAAAGATCTTGAAATTATATTGGTTTACATCAGGAGCTAAGTTTCAGTGTTTTGAAATTTTCCCTGTCCATATGGTGATTCTACATGCAGAAGGTTCCAGGATGTCCTTGTATAATGTTTTGCCCTTTAACCTTCTCTCACTTGTAGCACCTAATGGTAATCACTTCCTCCAAGGCAGCTACGGATTTCCTACTTTTCTTTATCCTAATTTTTTTCTATGTCTTATAGTAAAATGACATTTAGACTCCTAAGCCTTATTTTTGGCATAGGAGGAAGGATTTTTGAATCTGAAAACTGATTTTAACTCTCACCACAGACTGACTTTCTAATATTGTCTTGCTAAAGGCTCAAAAGGTCTAAGTTAAGATAGAACGGTAAATCTGTTGTTCCAGAACACAAAAACTTTTACCCTGAAGCATTGAAACCCATTGATTTACTAAAGGAAACCACATGATATCATGATTTTAAGAGAATTAAAAGTATTTTGACATATTTTTAAATACCTGACTCTGATTAAAGGAATTTCTTTGTGATCCAGTTAGCCTGAACATCATAGAGCTGTATATAATAACCAATTGTATTAAATTATATTATTTTCATTTTTCTTTCTTATGTACTCACTCAGATATATTTAGTAGAGACATTTTCCAAAATCACTGACTTGTAGTTTGGTTAGATGACTTAATTTGGTCAATGGAATGTCAGAGATACGTGAAGTAGAATCAAGAAGTGTTATGGCTTGTATCCAGATGGCCCCATCCCCAAAGTCTCATGCAGTCAGAAGGTGTTTTGGAGGTAACCGAACCAAGCATGTGTGACTGAGTTATGGAACAATCCTGGGATTAAGGTTGCTGAGGTTACAGGTGGATGCTTGCTAAATCAGGCCAATGATTAGATTAGCACTTCCCTAAGCCAGGTAGATCAGATACAGTAGAGGAAACAGAAAGAATTTTGTCTTTACTTTTTTCCTGTGTTACTTTTGCTGTCTTCCATAGCAAAAAACTGCTGCCCCTCTGCTGTGTGCCACCCTGTTTTGGAGTTAGCCAACTATGGACTAAAACCTCCACAAAGTAGAATGATTTAAAATATTCTGAATTTGGTCAGAAAGGAAGCTCCAATAAAGTCATGGACTGCAACAATAGAGCAGAGTAATTTTTAATCACTTTTCAATTCTCTTGATTGAGAACTGAAAAGATGGCCTGAAGCAGCAGGGCTCTACCCTTTGCAGCCTCAAAAATTGCAAAAGTGAGGACTTTGCTTTGAGAAGAGGGTTCCAATGTACCATGTTTCAGAATGGCAGCAGCCTAGATAATTTGTTCCTCAGAACTGGATTCAGAGTGTTTAGCACTCAAGACCCTCGAACCTTACAAACAAGAGAGAGGATGTAGACTGTGGCATCATGGTGCTGGATTTAGATGCAGAATGTAAGAGCTGTGAGTCAGGAAGGCTTTTACCCAGATTTCAGAAAGCTTGAGAGACAAGAGAGTGTGCTCCTGAGAGGGCAAAGAATGAATCTATGAGTCTAAAGCTGAAGGTGCAGTGGAGACCCCAGAAGTTCGGAGAAGCCAGAACATGGTGTGTCTGAGCAAAACTGTAAGGAAGCAGAATGGGCACAAGAGAGAAGCCATGAGAGCGACCACCACCCATCAGAAGTGCTGTAGAGGTGGAGCCACCCAACCCCTTTGGAGTTCACATCTTGTCACAGATCATCTCACATGCTGCACATAGAATTACAGGACTTAATGTCTTCCCTGCTGGACTTTGTACTTGATTTGTTTCAATATTTTGTATTCCTTTGTTTGTAACTTTTTGAAATAAAATGTGTATCTTGTGTTATTGAATATTGGAAGTATTCAACTTTATTTGCATTCACACAGGAGCTTGCAGCTAAGAGTTTTCCTTAAATCCCAGAGACTTAGGATTTGGATTTTTCAGCAATAGCAAAACTACTCAGACTTTGGAAACTCTTATAGAGAGACTAAATGCCTTTTACATGAAGGGGTGAGTCTTGCAGATGGAATAAATGCCTTTTGCATGAATCTTTCTGGAGCAATGGGTACAATGTTATATTTTGTATCTAGACATTCCCCAAAGCCTCATGTAGTCATAGGATTTCTGGAGATGTCTCAATCTAGAGTGTGTGATTGATTCATGTATAACACTGGTATTAAGTGTTCTGGGATTAAGAATGGGTGATTGCTGGATCAGCACACTGATTGGGTTGGCACTGCCCTAATCCAGGTAGTCTGGATACAATAAGAGGGAGAGAAAAGCCTTATCTTTCCTGTTTTGCTCTTGTTGCTTTTACTGTCTTCCACAGCCATGCACTGTTGCCCTTCTGCCATGAGCCATCCTCCTTTGGAGCCAGTTGATTATGTACTGAATAGACATATCGGTATCTAGACAAGAAGCCAAACATAGGTGAATGCTTGTTTCTTAACACAAAATCTGAATAAAATAAACCATTTTTTTAAACCTTGGGTATCAGGTATTTGTCTCAGCAATGAAAGAAAAGCAAGAAAATGGACTTTGTATATGAATACTTTGTCCTCTTATAATCCACAATGAAGAGATATTGTTCTGGCTTCCTTTGGAAGTGTGAATAAAGAGATATATAGGCATGTGGCAAGCCCACTCCAACTCAGCCCAATCAAGTCTAGCTGAGCCATCCAATTCACAGACATTTGACAAGAAATAAATGTTTGTTTATATAAGTCAACTGAGATTTGGTCGTTGTTCATTACATATCATTTCAGAAAAAATGACTAATGCAAAATCTTGTAAAAAATTACTCACATGTTCTTCATTTCATGTGTTTCATAATACTGTTTATTCAAATTATACATCTAATTTTTCAACTTGATCAAGCCTCTATAGCAAAGAAAAATAGTTTGTACTAGACAGTGTTTGCAACATTTGTGTGAATGCGATGGAAATAAGCTTGTATCCATGCCTTGGTCATAGATTGAATAACTCATAAACAAAGATATTTGTTTCCCAAAGTTCTAGAGCCTGAGAAGTCCAATATCAAGCCATGAGCAGATTGAGTATCTGCTGAAGAACCACTCTGTACTTCAAGAGAGGACCTCTTGTTGTAGCCTTGTGTAGTGAACAGGGCATAAATGAAATCAAAGTGTGTTCTCACCACAGAAGAGATGGAAGGACTCTGGAACTTTTTCATGATGATGGCAATCACAATCTCAAAGGCATGGGTCACATGATTTACTCACTTCCATAAAAGCCCCACCTCTCTACACCATCCCTGTGGGATTTAAACTCCAACATTTGAAGTTTGAAGGGACATACATAGTGAAACTATTGTGACCTGCATTTCCCCATTTGGCCAGGTTTCAGCTGTTTTCTCTCAGCAGGTTAGAAACAGAGCTAGACCTCCACACATACAAAGCCTTCTTCTGCCTCCCCCTGGAGTGTAGCCACACTTGACAAGCTCTATGGCGGCCAAGAATAATACACCATCCTTTGGGAGAGTAAGGACCCTTCCTCATGACCAGTGTTGTTCACTTTACAATTGCAACATCCTAATAATGCAATGGAAGAATTCTAGAGATGAATTTAATGTTTACATATTATCACAGGTATCTACCTCCTCTGTATTATGTTGACATCTGTGATGGCCTTTCTAAATAACTCAGGGCATCAGAGGATTGTTCTCTCCTGTAAGCCAAGATAATGTTGGCAAACACATCTGTATAATGTGTGCACTGGGCACATTTCCTTGTTGAATTATTCAATTAAATCTGATAATGAGGAGCGCATTGACACAGTTAAACACTCAGGTGAATAAAAGATTCACTTTGAAGTGCAGGCATTTTTGGAGTCATCTGTGTGTTAAGTGACGATTCCATGACTACCATCACCAAGGGAAGGAGAAACTTTAGAGAAGCTAAGCTGGGATTGAGCGTGCCGGAGGCCTTTTCTGGCATGATTTCAAGGAGATGAAAGTTAGGGACAATTTCCAATGTTCCTTTCAGCTATCAATCTTTTGAGAATAAATGTATTGAACTTTATGAGACATAAAAATAAGATTCAGTTCTCAAGTGAATCTTACTCTTCTCAACACTAATGGGACATGGAGAAGTGATTACTAGTACAAGTTTCCACACATTGGAATTCTGATGCCCCCTCTGCAATGCTTCTTGTGCACAACCTCATGAAAGCATCCAACTTTGCTCAGCTCAGTTCTCACTCAGTAAAATGAGAGCATTGATTCTCCCATGATTACCAGACTGCACCTTACAAAATATCAACAAAATTTGTGCAAACAAAAGAATTATTTATAAGTGTAATTTGGGATTTACTTAAATAGGTACATCACAAAGATGCATCTTCCAATCACACTGGTGGTCTCTAAAGCAGGGACATCATTGCCAATAGCAATATGAACCTTACAATGCCAGTTTGTGTTGTTATGAGCCCTCCTTGTCTCTCCAACTAGCGTGTTTGTGTACGCCTAACAATATGGGGAAATCCTTAACTTTATTTTTAATCCTCATGATTCAGCATAATACAGTAAATGTGGTCATCATTAATTATATACTACAAATAGTTGATAGCTGTCATTTACTGGTACTGGACCCTGTGCCAGGAATTTTATATACACTGTCTCTAATTTGTACAAATATACAATTCCCCAAAACTCCCATTTCATAGATCAAGAGAGAGTCTGTGAGGAAAGCCATAGCTTTACTGCTAATTTAATAAGAATAATTATACATGTTATGAGTAGTATATGTTTTAAATAATTAGATGTTCACAATTAACAGTTTAAAAAGCCGGAACTGAAATAAACTATCCCAAGTAATTATCAATTGATGCCATATTTTATAATCCTCATCAACTATTTTTTTGGTTTCCTAGGATGAAAGAGCTGCCCTGGGTGCTAACTAACCTTTGATCCCAAAGCTTTGCCTATACATCAGTGTGTAGAGAAGAAACCAAACAAGGTGAATGCTTGTTTCTTAACACAAAGCTCAGTTCAGTCAAATGTCTGCCTGATCAATATCTATCATTGCAAATCTTTATATTAAATTTATGGAGGGAGAATCTTTTGTCAAAGTCTAACATTCATTTTTTCCATAAAATAATGCCTGCTCAATTACATTAATAGCTTGTAGATGATTTGACTCCAAGAAGAAAAGCATTAAAAACAAGAACAGGGAGAGAATTTGGAGACATATGATACATTTTTTTAAACACTTGATCTATCTAAAGGTAAGTCATCCTCTTTAGAGGCTTGAAAATGAAGCCTTTTTCCTCAAACTGTGAAAATGGTACTCTGAATTTATATCAGTTGGGTGTTATTTCTTCAATGATCTTCTCAGAATGGTAATCCTATAACGTGGATAAGTCATTTAGAGGTGTTTCCTCCTCATAATATCTCATTCATGATCAAAAAGGATCATTTAGCTAACCACTCTCTTTCTACTTTTGAAGAAATTGGAGCCCAGACAGATAAAGTGACTAGACTGCAATCATTCAGCTGGTCAATCTCAGAGCTGAAGTTAGAAACTAGGCTTTCTTTTCATTACCTGACATCCTGCTTCCCAAATTGTACTTTGCAAAATACAATATTCTTTTCTCATACAATTATTTAAAAATATAATGCAAGCTCAGATGTATTTTTTTTGTTCATGAATTAGATGACTTGAAGAGTTAGTCTGCAAAAATATGTAGTAACTACAATTAGAAAAAGAAAAAAAGCAACTCTGCTTATCCATAGCAGCAGGAGCACAGGTTGCCCTTTACTTGTTTACAAAGAAGCTCATATTTAGTGTTATATTTAGTCCTCACTGCAACTCTGTAAACTGTTATTTTGAAGTTGACTTTGTAGATGAAGAAACTATTGATCAAAGAGATTAAACCATTCAGCTAATGGTGGCAGAATCAGAACTCAAAAATGACTTTACAAATTCAACTTCATTGCTTCCTCTATCTCAACATTTTTCTTGATTTTCCTCATGACAGAACTGTCTAACTCTCCCCAAAGGGGTTGTAGCCCCCACTTGCAGAGTGAACAGTTTGGGCCAAGAGGTGGTTTCCTGGACCATGATCCTATTCACAGCTCCATGCCCATGGGGTGAGTGCTGTGTGCGCCCTCAACAAAGGAAGAGGAGCAAAGCACATATGTCAGAAGATGCCCACTTTCTGTTCTCTTCCATTGGCTTACACTGGTTTCCAGGATGCCTTTGGAAGGCCTACCTTCAAGATGGCCAAAGCACTGAGCCTTGTTCTATAAGTAACACTGGGCAAATATGCCCTCCACCCTTTGACTCTTAACCAATAAAATCCACAATGAACTATTCATTACACAAAAAGGAACAAACGTTTCTTGTGAAAGCCACTAAAATTGGGGGGTTTGTCTGTTACAGCAGGTAGCCTGCTCCATTTTAAATATAATTTCCACTGAAGACTAGAATCAGCTTTTTGTTATTCCTTGATAAGTCTCCATAACACTTGTTTACTAATTCACTGATGTTAATTATGCTAAATGACAATGATTCTGGAGAGTCACTTTCTGAAAAACATCTCTGTACTCTGCTTTCAGTCACTTTACAGTTGATGACATTATCATCCTATATTTCTTTCTTTCTTTCTTTCTCTCTTTCTCTCTTTATTTCTGTTCTGTTTGTTTGTTTTTAGTGCCAGGAATTGAACTTACAACCTTGCACTTGGCAGACAGGCACTGTGCCACTGAGCTACATCTCTGGCATCTATATTTGTTTTTATTGCACTCAAATAAAGCTATCATAAAGGCTTTATGACATAGATCATTGTAAATACAAAAATAAAATTAAAAAGACATACAAGTTTTAAACTGTCCCATCACTCTCCATGTTTGAAACAACTTTGGAGAAAATGTACATTTCTGATTGGGATGGAAGCAGTGATCTGGAATTAGTAAGTGTGAATTTAGTGAGTGTCCAAACTCAAATCTTTCACCTTCAGTATGTTCCTTCAGGAACACACAGGACCTGTTGCCTAGTTACTAGATCCAAAATGTAGCCTAAAACACCAAGCCAGCTCAGATCTCTTGCATTTCCCCATAACGTAAAGGGGCCAAGGCCTTTATCTTTTGCATGTCTGTAATGTGGTTGCTCCAGGAGTGCAGAATAGGAGAAAGAATGCATTTGGGAAAGGCATTTAGAGAATTTATTTTGACAACTCCCTCCGTTCCACTAGGCTTTGCACTTTTTCTCTCCCTAAAGCTTCAAAGTATTACTTCTTTAAATATCTCAAGTGAAAACCTAAATCCAAAATCTGAAAAGAAGGGAAGTTGTGTCCACAAAACAACCTCCATAACACATGATGAATGTGCCAAATGTTTTTTTGGAAAAAAACCCCAAAAGCAGAGTTTGGTCACTAGAGTAAATCCCTATAGAAAAAGAAATAAATCTCTGTGACATCTGCTAATGTGCACCATTTCCCTTAAACACCTCTTCCTGTCCAGTTTCCACACCTCTTTCCCCCTTTTCCTAATGCTTCTTTTGTTCTGTGTTTTTCAGCCTTCAGGGGATGACTTAGCCAGCAGATGGTACTAGGAAAACCAAGGGTATTGCATACAGCTGTGTATAAGCAGATTGGTGAAGTAAAGCCTCTGATTTAGGATCTAAAGTAAAAATCTTTGTAAGCGAAAGATAGGTACTTTTTTATTCCTTATTCATTTATTTGCTTGCTCATAAAGCATCTTTCATTTACATATGATGCTAGTGCTGTTTAAGGCAATGGGGAGATAAGATAAAAGAGACGTGATCTCTGTTCCCCAGATCTGAAGTACATGCTTAAGGACTCTAAACAAACTATACAACTAAAAGATAAAGAATGAAGGATTTAGGACCAATGAAATGAAAAACATCAGCGTGTTAGAAAGCATGAGTCAGAAAATACATACTTATTTTATTTATTTATTTATGGGAGGACTGCCACAGGATGGATTATCCAAAACAAAAAGACCTTAGGATATAACTAACAATTGGAGAGAGCTCTTCAGGCTGCAGGCGTTGTGAAGTCGACCCTCACCTGGGGCTTAATGTAGTTCTTCACATTAGCAGTGAGGACCCAGGGAGAATCCCTACTACGTGGTCCCACTTTGAGGGACCCTGATCTTCTAATGAAGAACCACAGAGGTGTCAAAGTCTGGAAGAGAAGATTCAGGGCCAACAGAAGTAAGAGAATGCCCCCATTATAGCTCTATAATGGTATAGATGGAGCAAACTCCAAAGGAGTTCCAAAAAGCTGTCCAGACTTTTTTCAGTATGGTGCTTCTCCTCTTTTATGGCTATTATAATGTCACAATGGGCCAATCCAGAGCAGCCACATGCATCACCTTGAACTCTGCCTGCTTTGCATTACTGCCTCTTGAGTCTCTTCCCTGGAGGTTCCTCAGACAGCTGTGCTGCATTGTAGCAAGACATGCTTCTCATTTTCCCCACAAACATTCCTGATTGAAGGCAGATGATGCGCGACCTCAAGCTCACCTTTAGGAAACTGTGTTAAGCCTTGTTTAGCTCTGCTAGGTTATAGCGTGGATGTTATTCCTATCTTCAACCTTATGGGTCATGGGTTACTTTATAGAGCTCCAGCTGTTGTGCATTTCCAGAGAGATCAGAACCAGATTGAGAGGAAACATGCAGATAACAGACTCTCAACCACTGAGAAGTTCTCAAGAGCAGGATGATACTCACCTATCTTAGATGTTGAGCTACAGTCCTTCATAAGAATATTTAATGTACCCTCTTGACATTTTAACTGTATGTCCCACAAATGGAGGTGCATTTTGCCTAGCTTTTATTTCTTCTTTTTTCCATGAATTTTGTAGGAACGGAAAGAGGCAGATAATCCACAAATAACCTGTAGCTCTTCCATGGACTTGGATATGTCCTGATGGTTTTAAAAATCTGATTAACTCTCACTTCACCTAAATGTATTTGATTGGCTTGATTCATGTGCCATCCACTTTAATATCTTTTACCATCTCCATAATCATCATATCATTCTTAAAGAATATAGGAATATTTTCAGGTTCTATGATAACTGCTTGACATATAGAATCTCTCACAAACCTCACAATAACGCTGTTAAGTATGCACTGCTGTTCTCCCTATTTTGTATGTGTTGAAGAAGCAGACTGAAAGTTTATACAACTTGTCCACTGGTGATGATGATATCTATTTGCAGGGTTAGTTAAGGTTTTTGATAAGAAACCTCTCTTCTGACTTGAGGACTCATATTTATGGCATGACTCTTCCTTTTATTTAGACTTGATGCCACTTTGTTATCCAAGCTTATCCCAAACTGTTGGGTTCAAATTATCTTTCTACCTTAGCCAGCCTGCAAGTAGTCTGGATCATAAGCATATGCCTAGCTATATTGCATTTTTAAAAATTAGTTTTAAGTAAATAGAAGATGTGGCACTCTTTCTCTCAGTGTCTCTGACTGTACTACTCACCGCTGTCTGCTCTTGAAGTCTATTATCCTCTCCTCCTTTCTCCTCGCTCTCTGACCTCAATCTCAACTCCATCCTCACCACTCTTTTTATCCTTCTCTCCCCTCCTACATAAATCATGTCAGAGCACAAAACACAGATGCAAGCAGCTCTTTCTCATACGGGCTGGTAGTAGAAAGGCTTTTGTTTGCATGAAGTTATAAGGGCTTGTATGGCAAAGGAAAAACTCTTCCCTGTCTCCACATTTGATATGAAACTCCCAATGAAGTAATTTATTCCATATGAAGACAACAAGTAACTGGAGTATTTTATGCACCTGACACCATCACATTAGTGGCATTAGATTATATATTCAGTAAGAATTTTCTGCCACATGTTGTTACAATTAGCCCCATGGGAATGTGTAGGCCAGACTCATCACAGTAATTCAATTAGTGACATAATATACCACACAGAGCACTAAGAACAAAAATTCTCTTAGAACAGAATTCTGTATCTCATTAGAAAATAAAAATCATAACTTCCCTGACAATGACAACTCTGGAAGGAAGAGATGGCAGCCTGAATTCCTAGTTATCACCAGAGTAACTATGCATTAATTCTCCAGCTTGTGGCATACCTTTTTTAAAGAAACTCCAAGAAAAATTTGAAAGTGACTTGATTAAGGCATGTCCTACAACAGTGCCTATAGATTTTAGATTTTAGATGCCTAATCAGCCAACACAACCAAGTTCAAGGCTGGTTAGGGGGCTTATTAGCCCTTAACCAGCCATTCCTTAATGATTTCCAATGAATCTATTTAGAATGCATATGATACTTTCCCCAAGATATGCATAATGTTCCCTAAGGCTTCGGCTTCTGAAACTATTCTTCCTACTTTCCATTCAAGGGATGCTGACACACTTAAGCTCTTCCCATACTAATAAGTGCCTCTACCATGTCCTCCTTGCTTCCCTGCCCAGAATTCTAGATCTAAACCTATTTCTTGTTGCTGTTGCTATGTGTACCCACAGAAGACCTTATTTTTGACAGGTACTTTGTCTTGGTCACTTTCCTTCTCTCTGGAACACAATATCCAATACCCAGAACTTAAAGGAGGAGAGGTTTCTTTTGGCTCATGTTTCTCCATTCACAGCTGGCTGGCTTCAAGGCAGAATGGAAGGGTCTGGTAGAGGAAAGCCACTCACATCATGGCAGCCAGGAAGTTGAATGAGAAAAAGAGAAGTACAGAAGGGAAACACTCTTTCCCAAGTCATCTCCTGGCGAACCACCTCTTCCAACCAGACTGCACCTCCTAGCATCACATTTAGCTCTAGGGCCCCCATGATTCAATCAGACTTCAAAAGCCTTTGAGCACCTGAGATCTTGAGGAAGACATCTAGATATAAACCATTACATGATTCTGACTTAGTTTTGGAACTAGGATGTTTTTGCACATGTGTGGACTCCATAAGAGGAATGTAGGCATTATGCGTTGCAAACATGTATCCAAAAAAAAGGAAAAAGATCAAAGGATGAGTGGAGGGCAAAGGGTGGGAAGGAAAGGACATAAAGAAGGAATTAATATGTGTTCTGTACATGTACCAACTTCCCACAAGAAATGTAAACATATGTACTAAACACATGTACTAATGAACTAATTTTGAAAATAAATTTGAAATAAATAATTTTGAAAATAAAATAAGAATATCAATATGCAAAATGTAATTGCTAAATGATCAATGTAAGTCTTACCTGTGAGCTCCAAAGATTTAATATAGCACAGTCCTTCTAGGAAAGGCTGTCCTGGTGACTAGACGGAAGAACACAAGTATCTTGGAGATTTCTTTACCCAAGGGCCCAGGGCTAAATTCCTCCAGTCAATTGTCTCTTTTGTCTACCCCAAAAGGTAATCTCTCTTACAGTTCAGCAGGGAAAGTGCTCCGCTTCCAACATGCCTTTTTAGACAATAGTTATGTTTCCTTCTGTAAACATTACTGTCACCAGACCAATTGTAACATATTTACAAATATTCAGTAAGAGTAAGTGCATGGTTCACATGGTTAGGGAGATTCTCGGGAGATAAAAAACCCGTGCCAGTTAGAGGGTGGATAGCCTCGTTGGATCTTTTCTCCTCTCTCTCCAAGAGCATCTGCCTGCTCAGGAATGGTCTACTCAGGGGACACCTTGAGAGAGAATCAATTAGAGGTAAGGTGGGGACACCAAGAACTCTCTTTTTGCATTCCAGATTATGGGAATTTCACAATCAAATTCTCTTACTCCTTTAGAGTGCATCATTACACACTGGAAGATGTTTGATCCATACATGCTAAAAGCCAAATTATATTTTTCTGCACATGTATGTGGCCCATGTTCCCCCTAGAGCCAAAATGGAATGCAGAGGAAAGTATCTATTGTGACACTATTTTACAAATAGAACAATACTGTAAAAAGTCAAATGGTAGAAAAAGTCATATGTTCAGATTATTTGTATTAAAAAAATCATTGTTATCTAGTTTTTAAATGTGTATATGAGCTATAGTAGAACCAGGCAGTTCAGGTGCCTAAGGCATTCACTATCCTAGAGCTTAAGGCTGCTCTTCTCTAACCTTTGGAGCCTAAGGACAAGATGGTCTTAAGCACAGCCTCACCCACCATTACTGAAAGTAAGATTTCCCCTATTTGCCTTTCTAGAGGATAGGGCTTCTAGACCAACTGTAATCCAGCCCTCTACAAGGCTACACCCATGCTTAGCTGAATTTATGCAACTTTCTCAAGGATGGTATCCTTTAGAGAGGTAAATAGGCAATTTAGAACTTCCAGAATCCATGCGCCTTCTTCTCTGTGACCTAAAATAGATAGTCAGATCTTAAAATCTTTAGATGACCTTGACCAGTATATTGTTGTCTTTAGAAGATTTATTTATACTTATAAACTATATTGGAGAGATGTAATGTTAATCTTAAACCAAGCTTTGATTTCTAGTAAAAGGCAACATCACAAGCTGTTACATTTTGAGATAGCATATTGTTATAAACAGCCAAGAGATAGACAGCCAGTGGAACTACTTGTTCCCACTTGAGCCCAAGCATTCAGATGCCTACTGGCCTAATAGCCAGACAGGAGATTCGATAAAAGACTTTCTTGTGTGTATCCTCGAAGATCTAAGAAGAACTAAAACCAAGACTTCTAGTTCTTTAAATTTTAGCTATGTACCAGGAGAAAGATAAAAACCTCTCTGATTTCTTAGAATGTTTAACAGAGGCACAGGTAAGACATACTTCCCTAGATCCTTACTCAATAGAGGAATAGATTATTCCTACAGATAAGTTCATTACTCAGTCAGTTCCAAATATTAGGAAAGAGCTACAAAAGACAGCTTTTGCTCCAGACAACTCACTTGATACTTTAATAAAAACTGTTTCTTAATGTCCTATAATCAAGACTGGGAGAAAACCAGGGAGAAAAAAACAAAGAGATGAAAAGTGGCTGCCATTATTGCAGCCTCAAAACAGATTCTAAAGGGCCAGCCAAATAGCTAGCAGATTAAAGCAGCTACTAGCAGGTGCAGGGGCTTGGGGTTCAATCCTTGGGCCTGCCATGCCAGCCCCATCCCGGGGGGGCATGCTGAGATGGCAATTGAGATTGGGCGTGTAGCACGCACCTGTAATCCCAGCTCTTGGGAGACTGTAAACAGGTGGATCACTATGAGTCCAATCTAGTAGTGAGACCCTGAACAGCCTGTAGACCCTTCAAAAAAAAACCAGACTCTAAGTCTAATTCTTGGGGCTCCAAAAGAGCTCAAAGACAATGAGATTCATCTGATAATGAGGTTCATCTGCTACTGCTGTCAGAAGCCAGGCTTGCATGAGAGGGACTGCCTTAAGAGGCCCATGAGACATGCCCTAACTGCCAAGGCAGCCACAAGAAGTGGGTCTGCACTCTGAGGTGCAGGCCCCAAAGTTCAGACTCAGCTTCCCAGGTGGTCCACCAGGACTAAAGGGTTCTGGGCCTGTCTCTTCCCTCTGGAAGGAATGCTATCTCTACCTGTCATCTCCACAGAGGAGCCCTGAGTAATCATGACTAAAGGAAAACCCAGCCTATCGCTAGACATTGGCACAGGTCTCTTTGTCCTTCTCCAACCCTGACCTTCCTTCCAGTCTTCATACCTCAACAGGAACAGACTTTAGAAGACATTTTGCTTTAGTTATAACTGAGATACTGCAATATATATACTGCATTATATATTTAGGTTGCTTACTAATCAAAATGATGCTAAGACTGATTTTTTTACCAAGGTAATATATAGTGTTCATGTATAAGACTTAAAAAGGTATTTCACTAGTTAAAACAGATCCCCAAGGACAGATAA
>NDGM011161920.1:0-12417 GCA_002564305.1 Octomys mimax | reverse complement strand
AATTGCATTTTCTTTATTATCAGTGCTTGAAACCTTTGCCACCCTACTGATGCAGGGAAAGATTCTTTTTTTGGTTTGTTTTTTTTTTTTTCTGTAATAATAAAAACCTTTTTAATCCCCCCTTTTCTTTGCATACTCAAAAACAGCACTGAAGCCACACGACAAAGCTTTGGTATTCCAAGCCCACTGCGTAATATCGCAAATTAGTAATCATCTCTCTCCTGTAGGTTGCATTGTCCTTTTTAAATAAAAGCAAACGTGGAGTGGTGTTAAATTTTGACAGTAAAGGGTTTGCACTGATGGACCGAATAATCACGTGCGCTGGCGCTCCAGCACTGACCACTTAAAATTCAAATTTCATCCTAACGATAAGTGTAATCATTGCAATCAGTATCACCAGCACCACCATCACCATCATCACAATAAAAAGATGCATTCTGTGAGCTGGTGACATCAATCAACGGTGCGGTGCAGATCAGACGCAGCGCTCCTCTCGGGCTCCCTCACCCCGTCTGTCTCACTGGCTCCCCCTCCTGCTTCACCCCCCCACACCGCACCCCCGCTCCGAGAAGTGATCACATTTAATTCACTGCATCATTATGTCATCTCCATACTAATCTCTGCCCTCACACCTCCGCCACTTTGACATGCAAATGAGCTAGAAAAAAGCCACACATTAATATAAAAAAGTCACAGCAATCATGTCATGATTTCCTGCCTCCCAGCCCCACAACACTCCCTCCAATCCCCAGCTCTCCCCCCAGCTCTCTTTCCAGTACGCTGTGCTGGTGATCACAAGAAACAACAGCAATCTGTTGAAGATCAGACGCTAAGACAGGGAGGTGGGGAGAAAGATACAACACATACACGTGTCAGCAACGCGGCCAGGCAGTCCTATTTGCATATTCACATGAGTTCCGTTCTCAGATTGCTTAAGCAGAGAAGAAGTTAGGGAGCTCGCCCACCCACCGCCCTTTATGTTTCCATAAAGAAACAGCTAGTGGGGGGGGGGGAGAGAGAGAGAGAACATATGGATAAAGGAAAAGGAAAGAGACTAAGAGGCAGGGGAACAGAGAGAAAGTGACACAGAAAGAGACAGAGAGAGGAAGAAAAGAAAAGAAAAAAGAAACACTGTTCACATCTACCTTACCTCAGCTAGCTTGCTTTCTGTTGCTCTCAAAAGGAATTCCCTGTGGTTCCTTTAGAATTTTTGAGAACCATCCTTCAGGGTTTTTAGTGTTCTCTCTCTCTCTCTCTCTCTCTCTCTCTCTCTCTCTCTCTTCCTCCTCCTCCTCTTTCTGTGTTGTGACTGGGTTTATAAAATAAAAAAAATAAAAAAAGACAACTCCATGTTAAGCTCCAGTCAAGGAGGCATCATGAAGTCCAGGGCTACAGGGGGAGGGAAGAGAGGAGGAGGGTCACAGCTTAATGCCTTACAAAGGAGAACCTGGACTCTGTTTGAAAACATCCCCCTCACACACGGGCACTGACAAAGACAAAAAATATAGGTGCTCTATGTATACAAGGAGACATATGCGCGTTTTCACCGGTCACCCAGATGTCAAAAATGTTCAGACTGCGATGCAAACGAATGTAGGGAAATTACGAGTCATTCTGAAAACCCCATGTCAGACCCACTTTGCTGTGCTCTGATTGCAGAGGGGGCCCCCAACAGCCAGGGGCTTTATTTGCTGAATCACATTTGTGGCAATACCTGGGTAATAATAAGGGACTGGCTTGAGATGGGGTTTCAGCTACTGCCATGCATTGCCCAGCTTTGATCAGTTTTCATCAGTACTTTTGTGGTAATGAAAACGTGTGAATGTGGCCACAAATTTACTGGGCTTCTTTTTCTCACAATAACTTAAAAGGAAATAGAAAAAGAGAGAAAGAAAAGGAGAGAGAAGAGGAGGGGACTGCAATTAAAGACCCATCTGCAAGCTGATGTCACTAATAATAATAGCTCTCTCTATATACTCCTTATGAAGTATAAGATTCGTATGAATTTAAAACACAGACTAGTGCAAAATGCACCTGATTTTCTAGTGGCCTACTGTATAATATTATCCTAATTGACTTTATTAGCTCTGGTAAAATGTTAGTGTCCCTCTAAGGAACCTGCCTTCGAAGCCAAGAGACGCACGGCAGCCCAGATGAACAGCAGCTGATTCAGAGAAATTAAGTGCTGGTCTATTAAGTGAGGGGAATAAAAACATTTTCAAAATACAATGAATGGTGTATCATTTCATTCCATTTCCCAACCTGTTCATTTCAACTAGCAAAGACAAAGAGACATCTGATGGCAGAAGAAACTTTAACAGGAATATAATTCTAAAGGCTGGCCAGAGGGGTGCTTTTGCAAATTGGTTTTAAACATTAACCATCAACTTACGTATTACTAACGATTCACTGCAGGAGGAGGGGACATTTTTATAGAGAAGTTAAATGTCCCTTACAATTTATGCAAATAGACATTCAATAACTAATATGGACATTATAAAAAGCAGGATAATTGTACAAGCAATGTAAAAATAAGTATGACAGCATATATATATATATTATATATATATATATATGCATGCCAGGCACAAGGACCAAAATATGGGTCATCATCTAATCACCACAAGTCATAGGCAAGAGAATGTTACTACATATCTACAACTAAGCTTGCAGAGGAAGGAAGGAGTTAAAAAGATATCAGTCTTCACTGTAATAAAAAAAAAAAACTTGGGGGTCAGTTGTTGAGGGTGAGTTACAGAAATGCCAAAATAAAAATTGTTTTCTTTATCTGAAGCAGAACTCTTGGCAGACACACATTAGAAAAGAATTAATTTCTCTGTCTCTCTTAGAGAAAACTATGAAAGGGGAGACAGTTTCTATTCATGACCTGAATTCTAAGAGGAGGAAAAAAGGTAATTTTAAGAACCTGACCCCGGTGCACGAGTCGTAGCTCTCTACCCCAAATTGATGAAAAACATCTATGACAAGACTCATCAGTGAGTCCCTGAAATAAAGAGAAAGAGAAAACAGCCAAAACATTAGACTCAGGAACGTTATATTTCAATATTATCATATGAATTAAATGTAATCCTTGAAGCGACTAGTCCCTGGGGTCACATATTAGCCCTCCCCCCAGCCCCCACCTCCTTTTTTTTTTAATAGAGGTCATCCAGGCTGAAAAGCAAAGCCCAAATGAAAAGCATCTTCAGTGTGCTTATAACAGGAGCTGCGAGGGGTCAGGCAGCGTCTTGTATGGCCTCATAAAAAATACATAACCAGACAGCCTAATAGTATTTCTTTGCATTCATTTTTGGATGGCGAATGGGGGCTGGGGGCTGGGGGCAGGGGAGGAGACAGGGTTGATGTTGGTAGCTATGATAGGGGGAAAAAATCAAAGACAGCACAGAAATTCGTGTTTTAAAAGAGGATAGTTTGTGAATCTTTTTCTTTGCGAAACCTATTAAGCACAACTCTCAGATGTGATTGATTTACACTATTTCATTGATTTACACAATTCTCAAATGTGATCGATCTTATTTTTTTTAAGACAGTGAAAGGTGTAGGTCTGGGTATCTATATTCCCGTCCTATTTCTTTCAGCTGGCTGGTCATGTTACATGGAGGCTCAGCTCTGCTGGGTCCTTCTCCCACTTCAGATTTTTTAGCACAGTAAATACTCATTTAAATACAGGTTTATAAACAACACTTATTTCAGATGATTTAGGAAAATGAAACAAATAATAAAGCTAAGAAGCCACTGATAGGGTTTCTGCTTGCACGCAACACAGAGAACGGAAGCAGCTGTACTACACCAGGGGGAAGAGTGGCAGCCAGGGAGAGGGAGAGAGTGGAGAGGCAGAAAACCAGAGCAGCACAAGTGGACAACAAACACAAATAAACAGCTGTAAATGCTCGGTTTTTACAGGGGAGATGAGAGAAGCTCTCTATATATCCCTTCCCCTCCCCCTCACTTCTTTCCTCCAAAATATAGCCCAGAGATGAGGACTCCTGGTGGGAGGCTGGAGGCAGAGGTGACCCTGCACTAACTAGCCTGTTAGAACTAATAAGGTGTCCTCCTAAGCCACTCCACTGACATTAGGGCAGCATGGACATCCCTCTCTTTGTTATTGCCCATCCTCAGCTTGAAATTTACTACTCTTTTGCATTATTAAAGAGACAGCTCGCATCCTCAACGGGGCAGAGAAGATTTGGCGAAGATAAATAACTCCACATTATTTTTATTTAAATGTTATATTTGTACTCAGTAGTTCAGATATTAAAAATCTACGGTTTTACAACATAGCCACGTGAATCATCTGCCATTGGTGACTCCCACTGAGACAGTAAAGAGGCAAGGAAGGAAGCCTGGCTTTATATTTCTTATTTTCCCTTCCCTCGGCCTCCTCTCCTCATTGCACATGGAGAATCAAAGGATGGGAACTATTATTTGAAGGCGCTTGATTGGAGTGGGAAGTTCAGTGCCGGTGTGTTATTCATGACGGGGAGTCACCTCTATGAAGTTTTCACAAGTAAGCCTGACTCTGAAGCCACATTTCCCATATAGAAATTCATAGCTCTTCATCATGGCCAATGAGTGTAAACACTTAGATTTTGTAATAGTATGTTTAAGGGTGTCATTTAACATACCAGTAGTAAGCTCCTTTCAGAAGCTTGGTACGATCAAGCTTCAACGGGATGTGAGGGCAGGGGCTGTCCCTATCCAATCAGTCCAGCTACCCCAAAACACCATGTAACAGTGCTTGGCTTGTGGGATTACCAGAAAACAAAAGTATTCACTTAGGGTTTGGGGCAAAAGTCTTATAACGAATGGGTTCTCTCCAAAACACATGCACTGTGCCAGACTCAGAAATTTATCTTTCCAAATAATGGTCATTGTAACCATTGATCATACAGAAGTAAACAATGGATACATGGGAACAGGGAATACTTTATTCATCCCAAGCTTAGCTGCCATGAATATTGGTGCTGGTGAATCGAGTTGTTATTAGATAAAAGTTTAAGCAGAGTCTCTCTCCAAATCTATTGGAGAGAGCTTACTCTGGGAATGTATACAGGTACCATGTGTCTTCATCTGTAGGGAATATAGCCAACAGGGATAACAGAAGAAAGAAATGCTGGACAGAATAGTAATTTCTGATGAAGTCATTGTTTTCTTTATTATCCTAAAATATTATTTGAAAAACATCAACAGTTAAATGAAAAACAGATCAGCAGCTAAATGCATTCATGGTTAAAGCACAGTCTCTGCTAACTACAGCGACTCAAGGTACAGTCCCATTTCATAAAGCCACATTCTCTGACCAGAGTTAAATCCCTAAGTGCTCCCTGGCCATTTGCATCCTCTCGTATGTCAGCATTTGGTCTTCACTATAGGCTGGCAACTGGACACACTTCTTTACAAATCCGAAGCCTTCCCTTCCTATTGGTAGCAGCAGTTTAGCTTTAAGTAGTCTCCAGAGAGATGACAGCATTGTCTTGAGCTTGATGATAACATAATCTGACAAATGTAACAATGGAGAGGAAGAACTATACATCAATAAAAGTATGCTGAATAAATGAACAATCAACTAAAGAAACCCAAAATTTCTTTCATTATAATCTGTAGGGGGAACAAACAATCATGCCCAAAGCAACTTGAGAAATTAACATTTACCTTGAATGAATTCTATTCTACTGATCAACAGAGGTTACATACTATGAAGACTCTACTTGCTTTCCTACAAATCTAAATTTGTAGGAATGGCTTAAAGAAGTTATTGCTGTTGAGGGAGGAACTCTTTATGCTCAACTTCAACTGTATTGGGATACCCTCCAAATTCTTTCAGAATGTTGTACACTCAGACTGTCAAAGACTTGCTTCCAATAAATATGGCTCATTGGTTCAAGTTCAACACCCTGTTAGGATGGTTTCTCATGAAAAAGGTATTTGCTATGCTGGACTTAAATATAAGTGATCACAATGATAATATTAGCATACCATAAAGGAAGACACACAGTGAATCAATGTCTTCAAAAAGATGTCTAAGAAATGAGGGCTGGGGGCTAGCTCAGTGCTCTAAGTGCCTTCCTGGCAAGTGCAAGGACCTGGGTTTCATCCCTGGTAGCACATATAGTGCCGGCCCAGGAACCCTGACTGCATTTCTCCAGCCATGGAAACTGGGCATGGTAGTGCATGCCTATAATCCCAGTGCTGGGGAGGCTGAGACAGGAGGAGTCCAAGCTGAGTAGTGAGACTCTATGCCAAATAAATAAATAAAGGATTAAAAAAAATAAGCATTGCTTTCTTTTGCTGACTGATACTTTTAGAACACAGTGCATGCCACTGAGTGAATTGACTGGAAAGCTACCAATGAGAAAAAAGAAACACAAGATCACAATTTAATCACATGAGCTCAGGTGGCCAGCTCCTACACAGCATAGTCAAATGCATGAAAGGCACCCTGAGAGTTAGGGGTTCCGTGCTCCAGCCCCGACTCAACCATTAGAGCTACTGTATGAACTTGAATCTTGATCATGTAACTTCTCTAGGCTCCAATTTCTTTCTAAAAGCAGTGAGAAAAGTGAAATGCCCTTTCCTCTTAAAGCAGAAGAGTCAAGAGCCTCCCAGGGTGCATGGACAGAGGGTGAAGTTAATGAGGAGATGCATGTGCTGAGGCTCAACCCTCAGCCAACCTTCCAGGGCCCTTGGCCATCATAAGGTCCGTGCTTATCTTGTTTATGGTCACATGTAGCACGATGCATAATCAGCATGGACCTTTCTTTAGCCAAAGCCAAAGAAAAGGAAGAGGTTGCATATGGAAATGGAGCTTCGTGAGAAAATTAAAACAGTAATAATTGTGCCAAAATTGCCTCAATAAATTCATAGGACACATTCATCATACATCTGATCAAAAGTCTTACATATCATATCAATATTCATATACTACATGAAAAAATATATATATAGTATCCAATTTGCTTTTTATGGAATTGTTCCTTTAGAAAAGGAAACCCCCATACCACTGATCTTACCATGTCAAGCACAAATATAAAATTATGAAATAAATTAATTTTTATAGCATAAAATCTAAGAATTTCAAATATCAGATCATAGAATCAATTTGTCCTCTTTTTCTGTTAATCCACATTTCAAATTCTAAAATTACATGTGAAAATAATGTCACTTTTTAATTTGGTTTTTGACAATTCATACTTTTCCCTTTCATAAGTTCTTTTATACAACTCCTTAAAGTATTTATCACTCATTAAATGGAAAAAGGCAAAATGCATTTTCATATACCATCATTAATGACTTGTTAAAGTAAAATGTATAATACCATCCTTAATAATGTACTAATCTAAGATAACACAGTTTTCATTTAAAATACCTCTTCATAATATATCACACAAAATGATGAACTGATTTTTTTAAATTCCTAAGAGAGTCAGCGAGATTACAAATTACTATGAAAATCAGCCATCGGTCAAAAAAGGCTGGATAATGCTGATCTCTGAGGTCCCTTTCAGCTCTAAAACTCTACATTTTAAATGAGAACCCTATGACTTTTGTGACTTAGTGGAAGGCACATTTAGCAGAGGCTGGCAAGTCTCCCATCTCTTCCACCAGGTCCTCCAATTCACCTGAATGATGCATACTCACCTAAGAACTTACACCCATGACCATTTGGAAATGCACAAAGTAGGTGAATGTATTTAAAATGTGAACTCCTCCACTGTGTCTTATCTTTCTTCATTATATCCTTGCTGCATTGATAATTTACTTTATTCAATGTGCCTTTTGAGGTTCAAAACACATGGGACATTGTTGTACACTTAACGAATGAAATTTAAAATGTGCCTCGATTTCTAGCCATAATTTTCAATAGCATCATTCAAGTCACTGAGAATCGTCTCTTAAAGCAACAAGCCAGAGAAAGGAACAAGAAAAGAAGCAAGATCTCAAGACATCCACACACCTTTGAACTCAGAGGTCAGAACAGATGAGGTGCTGCAGCTGCCTACTGACCAGGGACATTTAGAGCTACTGGGATCTTTGCAGGATGGCTTGGATCTTGAAATACCATCACCTATCAAGGATTTAGGTACCAAAAAAGACTGGATTATAACTGGTCCTGGACTTAGAGATATGTAACTGAATGGAGCAACAATCTTTTTTTCTGTAAAAATCAAATAGTAAATATCTTAGATTGATAAGCCATCTAGTCTTTGTGACAACTATTCAACCGACCACTCAGTGAAATGGCAGCAAGAAGCAATACATAAACCCCTGTCCGTGGCCATGTTCTCATAATACTTCATAAAGCCAGAGGCACATAGGAGTCAACCTGCAGTTTATACCAATCTTCAATATATGATATTTTAATAATATAATTAAAAGACCTGAAATAGAAATAGCCAATAGAAGTGAAAGAATCAGAGACTTTCAATGATGGCAAACATTTGGATTTGGAATTGGTGTCTATATTCAGTCCAATGACATCTATTCACAGACTCACAATTTCATTCTCTCAAAGTACAGTAACTCCAACTATAATAGTTCCCACTTCGCCACAGGATTTCTCTCCATAGTTTCAGTTACCCTTGCTTCACCGTAGCCCAAAAATAATAAAAGGAAATTTCCAGAAGGAAACAATTCAGAAACTTGATGTTGTGTACTGTCTCTATCTTTAAACCACCTCACCCACAAACCAGGGATGTGAATCACACCTTTCTGACGGCATCTATGCTTTATGCACTACCCGTCCAATAGTTACTTTGCAGTTGCCTTGATTATGGGTCATGGACCATCAGATCAACTACCACAGCAGTGTATTCCTTATGTCCAACTAAGTCTTGCATAGTAACTAGTACCATGTTACTCTGCCTACAGTAGCCATCTCACTTCCTCTCCTCCTGCAGACATTGTGTCATTTCAGATCATCACAAAAAGTCAGATACCTGAAGAGGAATGTCACTTCATGTAACTTTCAGTACAGTACATGGCTGTGGTCATTCAATTTTAATTATTGTTGCTGCTCTCTTATGATGCCTAACTATTAACTTTAATACAACTATGACCATATAAAGAAAAAAGTTATTATCTCTGATTTTAGACATCCTCAGGGGGTCTTGGGACATAACCCCTATGGACAACAGGGAAGTGCCTTATATCTGCACAGCTCATTCTCCAAAGAAGCAGATCAGGCTACATTATGTCCACTTTACAGCTAAGAAAATTGAGACCACAAGGCCCTAGTTTTTCAAAACTCGCTAGTAAACAGCAGAACTAGCACTGGCCTTTGCTCTTTGGACACTTCTGATTACTCCGTCAAATAAAATTACCCCTTAAAACAGATGCAAGTAGAGTATGGTGTGCACATGTAACCCTAGCGCCCCAGGACGTAGAGGCAGGAAAATTATGACTTCAAATTTTACCAGGGAAGCCAGGCCCTGTGTCAAAATTTTTTAAACAAATAAAACTGTCAAAAGGGCTGAGGATATAGCTTAGTGATAGCATGACCTTTGCCTTGATCCCCAATACCAAGAAAACAAATTACTATTTTTTTAAATTTCCATCCACTCAAAAATATTAAAAAATCCCTAGCCCACAGGATGCATATGCGAGTATTTGCTCCACAACAGAGAATAAGTGTAGGCAAGCAATAGTGCAAAACATGACCTCCAAAATGCTCCAGTAGTGTGAGTGTCTCTTCAGCTGACCTTTGCTTGGCAATGGATACTTTTTTACACCGTTTATCATTCATTTTCCACAGTGATTTCCTGGCCAATGATATTCTTCACTAGTTTCTTCAAACTGATTATCAAGTTTTCTAAGGCATTTGGTCTCTTCTCAAAACACTGGATTTCAAAGCCTGTGGTTTGATATTTGGTATCTTTTATTTCAAACAAATTGCGCAGGTACACAAATATACGTATGCATGTAGACACAAGAAGGCTCTTTACCTTAGCAGATTCAAGCCCTTCTAATTCTACTTTTTGGTTCAATCCTTAGGGCTCATTTTTCAGTTTTTATTCTTTATTAGTACATATTTGCAGCACATAGTGATTGTGTTCCTTGTTGGCAGTTGGCATGTGTGCAGGACACGGCTCAAGTGAAAAAAGAAAAAAATTATCAGAGAAAGAGAGAGAGTTAGTTTGTTTTCAAAACAAATTAGCACTTTAGCATGAAATTGTACTTTTAGAATCAGGATGTTTATAGGAACCTTAAGAAACACTACAATTACTAATCAAACAAGTAACATTAGAAAGTAGCAATTGACATATGTGGTAGGGTCTCAGCCATTGAAGTATCTTACATTAAGCCAAATCACTTGCAATGTTATCTCAATTTTTAAATGTTTGGGGATTGTTACTCTTTGTAACAAAAGTGTCTGTATTTTTTTTTAATGAAAAATCAACTCCATACATGATCTGGATAGCCGAATCGGCCACCCCATAGCGGAGCACTCTCCCACACCGCTGCCCCTCAATGCTTAGCTCGTAGAGCAGCCTTAGGTGCTATACGCTACACTTTTACAAAACTGACAACTCCAAACAGAAAATAGTCATGCCATATCTATCATAATCTTCATGTGAAATTCTTTACACTATAAAGACAAAATTTCTCTTTTGCAGTGATAATTACCAATTTAGAGTCATTTCACAGAATAAGATGTAGGTTCTTAAGTTATAGAATAAATTGGCCTTTTGATTTGACATCATGAAAATGACAGTGGGGAAGATTAATGTGTTCCTTTAATAGTTAGCATCTAATGAGGAAAAAAGCAAAGGCCAGCTAAATATATAATGCAAGGTACTTGCCAAATGACTTTATAGGACATCATGGGAACACAGGTTTTATGTGAGGTGTGATGGAGAAAGAGAGAGAAAACCACAATGTTTGTGGCGCACACAATCCAGACAAGCCAAACTCCAAAATCCTTCAACCGTAATAGATCCATTTCAATATTTGCATTTTAAATTAACACCAAGACATTTGTATTTATACATGAGAACTTGTTCAATTTATTTTCAATACAGGTAGAAGATAACAGTGAAGAATTCTTCACTGAAGCACACTTTTTAATTTTTCAATACTGTATTTGGAGGGGTACTATTAAACCGATTGGCTCATCAAAATGATGGATCAGTTATTTGAAAGGAACTCAGGGTATAAAAGGCAAAATAACCACGATGATAAAAATTATTAAAATGATAATCAAGCTCAAAATTCAAAGAATTCACTTAATAAGTAAAATACCAAATGTGAAAATGCATTTTTCTATGATCCAGCCCACCACCTATACTTTAGTTTCAGCAAAACATCATATAGGACATTAAAGTAATGTTGTTAATTTAAACTTCAATGGTTTTTATGGTAAATTTATATAGAAATATGTAACTCTAGTTTAGTTTTATAGCTATATAAAAGCTATGTGCATAGGAAATTAATGCCTAATTTAATGTTTGCACAAATTTAAGCAATAGGTTATATAAAATGTCTAAAAAGAACTGCCGTCAATACCAGGAGCCCAGGAGGATTTCTATTTTGAGAACTTTTACCTTAACAAAAGCCACACTGGCTCTTTAAAAGAAGAACTGAGAAAAATAAATGAATAAATGAAAGAAGAATTGGGGTGGTTAGCTCTATGCTGTCACGAAGTTTACACGCCCTCCCTCGCTAGAGTGGCAGTATGGCTAGTTAGAGCTGTACAGGATGACTAATTACAGGTACCTTCTGATGATCCCTCAGCTGCCCTGGTATAGGTCTGACCATCAGCCAAGCTCCCCACCTCGCTTCCCTAGGTCACAAACAATCTCATTTGCTCATTTTCTATTTTCCAGAATATCTAACAATACCTTAGCATTTTACAAGATTCCCATATGACAAGCATCTTTTGTAAGTGTCTCGCAATGGTCCACTCTGCCTCTTCATTCACCTACCTGCTATGATGAGCTTTCTAGAAAAATAAGATAAAATTAGAAATTCCTGTGTAAGTTAAGATAGACTCAGCTCAAAACAAGTCAACTCAACCTACATCAGCACTTAGTAGGTAAAAGGCATTCATTTACTAAGCATGGAGGGCAGGGAGTGGAATTAAGTCATAATCTCTACATCAAAGTGCAGAAGCACTTTATTAAGCCCACATTTTATTTACCATCAAGGGATTGATGTGGTATTTCAAGTCACTAAGGGAAAAAAAGTTTAAAAATTGATACTACTGTTGTTCCTATAAATACAATAGGATATTAATACTACTGTCTTTTAAATCTTAATAACAATAATAGTAATAACATGAAGAGTTCATGTTCACTTAACTGTACTAAGTAGGGCCAGGGAGATAGCTCAGTAGCTTAAGCGCTTCCCTGGCAAGTGCAAGGGTCTGAGTTCAATCCCCGGTTCCGAAAAAAAAAGAAA
>NDGM011161916.1:0-12130 GCA_002564305.1 Octomys mimax | reverse complement strand
TATATATATATATATATCTGGAATTGAGAAAGGAAATCTGAATTAGGACTATAAATGTGGATGCTTTCAGCATAGTTATTGTAGCGAAAGTCACAGAACTAGATGAGATCACCCATGAGAGTATGTGAACTAAGAAAAGAATTAAAAACCCAGCAACTACCAGAAAAAGAAAAAGCTCTAAAAAATGAGAAGAAAAATAAGAAAAGCAAGGGAAATAGTGACTTGGAAACCAAGGTCAGGAAAAAATGTTCATCAGTCTCAAGCAAAGAGATCAAGTAATATAAGGTTCATCGAAGGTAATGGTGAGTTGGTAATTTTGTGGTCTTTTCTGTGCAGTTTCACAATAAAGAAAAGCAGATTCTGTTTTCATGCATGTCTGCTCTGTGAGTTCTCGGAGACCCATGTATACATTCAAGTGTACTATTAGAAGAAAGTGTGTATAAAGAAATTTGTCTATGCCGTGTAAGAGTATAATTAATATACTTGAAACTTCACATTTAAAGTATACAGTTGGGTGAGTTTGGACCTACACACACAGCTGTGAAGCCATCACCACTGACAAGATCATAAACACCCCCCCATACAAGATGTCATCAAAATGTGCAGTGACTTTAATTTTTTATACTGTATTGATGTTAAAGCCACAATGCCATTTACTCCCCTGAATGTACTATCCACTTCAGACACACCTATCTCATCATTCTTGCCATTTTCTAAAGCAGTTCTAGAAGTCTCTCTTCATGAATGTATTTATAAAATGACCAAAAACAGTAAATGCTGTTTCCAAGTGTTGTCATCCAGCAGAAAGGAAGGCCTGTAAAAACATTACAGTGTGCCCTCATCCACCTGATCCACTGGACCAGGCCCTGTGTGACTTCTGGCTCTTTCCCAAAATGACCACTAAGGCAAATGTTTTCAATCCATTGATAACACTAAGGCAGCCACAACAGTCCAACTAAAGACACTCATGAAAGAGAGGTCCCAGAATTGTTTCAGAAAGAGGTGAGAATATGGGATAAACGTTCAAAGTGAGGGGGAGTATTTTGAAGGAGTTTAACTGCAATGGTCTTTACTCTAATAAATTTTTATACATTCACTTTATTTTCTTAGTCACACTTCATACTCCTTATTAAGGTACAAGGAAGGATCCTGTGAGAAGAGCACTTAACTTTCTAGGAGAGAATATAGTAGAGCAGAGGAGCAAGTGGCACCCAAATACTGAATGTAGCTGTGTACTCAGAGGCCTGCTTTTTTCACTTCTCCCCTGTTTAGACTGTATTACACCTGATGCTACAATTTTTTTTAAATTTCACATTGAAAAGTTTTGCTTGTATATAATTTGAAGTAGTTTTTGTCATTTTATAAATGACATAGAAATAAATGGTGAAGCCGGGGAGATGGCTCAGTAGAATAAGCGCTTGCCTGGCAAGTACAGGGTCTTGAGTTCAATCCCCGGTTCTGCAAAAAAAGAAAAAAAAAGATATAAATGGTGAATTTCTGTTTCATAAAGTATTACAGAACCTAAGTTTGAGCCTGTTCACTAAAAGCACTCAGAGCTCCTAGCACTCCAAAGACCAGTTTGCATTTTCATATGACAATATTTTGAAATATCTGTGTATGTCTCCTCTTGCAGCCCAATTAAAGGATATTGCCTATGGCACCAAGCAGTACAAATTTAGACCAGAAATCATGCCAGATGACTCGGTTGATGAATTTGATGAGACCATCCACCTAGAACGAGGCGAAAATCTATTTGAAATCCATATCAACAAAGTAACCTTTTCTTCTGAAGTTTTACAGGCATCTGGAGATAAAGAGCCTGTCACTTTTTGTACCTTTGCTTTCTATGATTTTGAGCTACAGACAACTCCCGTAGTGCAAGGCTTTCACCCACAATACAACTTTACTTCTCAATATCTTGTTCATGTGGATGACTTATTTTTGCAATACATCCAAAAGAATACTATCACCTTAGAAGTCCACCAAGCTTACAGTACAGATTATGAAACAATTGCAGCATGTCAGTTGAGATTTCATGAAATTCTAGAAAAAAGTGGTCGAATATTTTGCACAGCAAGTTTGGTTGGTAAGTAGTTTATATGTTTCCAATGTTCACATCTTTATATATTAGTATTTTGGTTTCTTGTCATACATTAAAAGTGTCTTTTGGGTTTGAGAGTATAAGTTCCATTTTTGCTATATTCATACCCCTGTTTAATTAAACATTAATTGTAATACATTCATCAAACTTTAAGATATGTTATCATTGGTACTAAATATTAGCAGTGCCATTCAGTGGTAAGCCAAAAAAAAACCTGTAGCTTAGTTAAGCTTTTAGAGGTGAAGACAAGCAGTAAATATGTGTATTTTCAGATATGACAAAAAAATTAAAGCAAGAAGGTAAAGGTATTTGGAAGGTTGCTAGTTCAAGAAAAGAGCTTCCCCTGAGAGGTTGACATTGATAAAGACCTGGATGAAGATCCATGCCAGGACATAGGACAAGAATCGTTCAGGCAGGAGAAATAGCAAAAAGTAAAGGTCTGAAGGAGGAACAAAAGGTGAGTATTGGAAGAGGAAAAGAGGACCAGTAACTTAAGCAAAGATAAAATTAAACCAATAAGCAGGGACCATTTCATCTTATAGAGCCTTATACATCATAGTGAGGAGTTTGGATTTCTTCTGGCTCTTAGAAAACTCAATATGAGTACTGTGGCAAGAGTAGTCTTTAGTGGGCAAGAGGAAAAATAGACCATTCTCAAAGATACTTGCATTATATATGGGAAGGCGATGATGGTTTCATATAAGTTGATAAAAAGGATAAGAAATGGTCATGTTTAGTATGTATTTCACTATTGTTTCTTCAGAATTTGCATGTCAGCTAAATGTAGGACATTGAAGGAATCAGAAGAGGCAAGCATTTATAGCAAGAGCAACTAAGTGAACAGTGATGTCATTTACTGACAAAGAGAAGACTAAGAAAGGAAAAAAATCAAGGAAGAAAATCAAAAATTCTCTTTCGGACAAGTTAAGATTAATATGTCTATTAGATATCAAAGTGGAAATGTCAGGCCATTTGATAAACAAACCAAAGGATGAGATGGAGGCAAACCTTTAAGAGTCATTAGCAGATGGTATTAATCAGCTTTCCCGTTGCTGGGACAAAGTACCTGACATCTGCAGCACAGAACAGAGGAGGTTTCTTTTGGCTCATGGTTTCATAGGGTTAAGCCCATGGTCATATATCTCCAAGGCAGAAATCTCATGGAGAAAAGGCATAACAGAAGGGAGCCACTCAACTTGTGGAAGCAGAGTAAGGGAGGAACCAGAAAGAAAGGGCCCTGGAACCAATTCAGTCCTCAAGCTCATACCCCTGTGACCAAACCCAACAAGCACAGAAGTGCACTTGTAGTAATCTCCTGGGAGTCATTCAGGCTGATAGTGTTGGCAATCAGGATTAACCATCATATGTATAGAATCTACTTTAAGCCTCCCAGCTAGGTAATATCACATAGCTAAACAAAAGAAAGTGGCCAAGGAGTAAGCCTTGAGAAACTCGAAAATTTAGGTTCAAGAAGAGGAAAAACAAGCAAAGGAAACTAAGGAATTTCCAGGGTTATAAGAGGCAATATAAGTATCCCAGGAGCCAAATGAACTATTTCAAGAAGGAAAAATGGTGATTTGATGTCTAGGGAGGGTTTTTTATTAACGCTGATTGGGTGATTGCATATTATACTATGTCCATGATTCAAAAATCATGTCAGTGTGAATGTCTTCTCCCTTTCCTGTTCTCCAGCCATCGCTACCCCAAAGACTACAAAATTATCAAAAGCTATTTTATCCATTTATAAGCAAATGTGTGTCCATGTTAATTATTCTTTTAAGGCTTTTTTTAAATGATGGGTCCATCACCACAGTGTTCTTTCTTCATAGTGGTCCACTCTTACACTGTCGAGCATACTTTTTTCCCTCTTTTTTTTGGCCCAAACTCACTTTACAGAGCATGGTTCTTTTTCCTACCTTTAACAAATATAAAATCCCCCCACACCTTTTGAAAAATAAATAGTAATGACATATTAAATTGGGTTTATGTGCTTCAAGAATGCCCCTTCATAAGAAAGAAATTGATAAAGAGTTTGAAATGTTCAGAAAAGTTTATATAGAGAATATTGTCTATTTGACAAATATTGACATGTTATATACTGCTCCTTCTGGTAGGAATATGTGGATGGAAAGTATAGCCCTTGTCCTTGAGAAATTTCCATGTGGTTGGTGTACAGGCTGTATGCTTGTGAGAGAACAGGCCAGAGCACTCGGTGCACTAACAAGGACATACAAGGTCTGTGCAGGGAATATAGGACCGTCAGAGGAGGTTTTCACAGAGGAAAAGAGGAGCCACCAGTGTTGAGAGCAAGGCCAAGGGTGGGGGGTCAATGCAAGGCTATTCTGGATGCAGTATACACAGATTCTGCCCAAGAAATGCATACTTCAGGGACAGAAAAACTTGTGCAAATATTTTAATATTATTGAGACATCATGAGATTCATCCAAGTTACCTTTGACCTGTACTATTACAAGAGGTGCTCAAAATGGTAGCCGGTAGCTTCCAGACATTTATTAGTGTGGTGAACTACTAAAATGCATATATATATTTTTGGCAGACTCTATATTTAACATTATTTTGCCATTCTCCCCTTTACTTAAGTGTTACTGTATTATTTCTTTGTGAGAAATGATATAACGTGAAAAATTTCTCAAAACTTAAATTAGAATGTAGAATGTCATTTATAATTTTGCAGTTACATGTTGTAAATATCAAAGTAGATTGACTGTAACTTGTTTTTTTAAAAAAGTACTATACTATCAAAAAAAATAGAGTATCTGACTCAGTGTTTAGATTTTTCTTATATTTCAAAAGCATTGAGATAGTATGAATTGGAATATCTCAATCATAGTTTGACACAGTACTTTACTAATATTTAATATACAATAAAACTCGTACTTCAGTTGTAACTATTTTCTTCATCTGTTATTTGCCACATGTCATTTGTGCAAGTCATATTATTTCACTCAGTATAAAATTTATAATTTAGTGCATAATACCATTGATGTATTTTTCCACTTATGAGACTGTTTTAACTGTGGCTTATGTATTGATTTGTAGGAACTAAAGGAGACATCCCAAATTTTGGCACAGTAGAGTACTGGTTCCAGTTAAGAGTTCCTATGGATCAAGCAATTCGACTTTATCAAGAGCGAGCAAAGGCCTTGGGATATATAACATCAAATTTTAAGGGGCCAGAGCAAATGCAACCAGTAAGCTTATCTGAGTTAAAGACTCTTATGACAGAGAAATTTTAAAATATTTTCTTGTATTTCATGCTTTAAACTGAAATCACTTCCTTTTCCAGCCATCAAATGGCTTTCTTGTAACTTTTTACTTTGGAATATGTGTAGACTCAGAAGAAGTAGCAAAAAATGTGCAGAGGTTCCATGTATGCTTCACCCCATTGTAACATCTTATATAGCTACAGTATGATACAAAACTAGGGAATTGGCCTTGGCATCATTCCTTAACTACATACTTAGATTTCATCAGTTTTTACACACATTCGTATGTGTATGGTGCACTTAGGTCATTGTGTTGTCATTCCATGCAGATTTATACTGGGAATAGATTCATATAACCACCACCACAATCAAGATACAAAACTATTCCATCAACACAAATAACTGCCCTTGTGCTACTCAGGAAACTTTGGAGAAAACATAATTGCAGTATTATTTAAACACATCAAAAGTCCTTCTTTAACAATTTCTACTATTAAAGTCCAGATAACTAATATTAGACTAGCACTTACTATCCTTCTTTTAGACTCTTTCCTCACGTTAGTTTTCTGAAATACAAAGTAGAATTCAAAATAAATATTTTCTTGTTGAGATCTGGGAATGCACATGTAATTCCCCAGGGCATTATTTCTAAGCTATGTTTTGTGGAACCTTAATGACCATATTTCCAGGTACGAAATCCATACTCCAATGAATGCAGGAAACATTGAAGTGAGTAAAGTTAAGGAGAATTTTGACATAGGACTTCAAATGTGTAATGCTTTTGTGGGTATAACGTCTCAACCACAGGCAGAAGTTATCCCTCTGTGTGTAGTAATGGAGGTAGCATACAGAAGGAACATTCTGGAATATATGTTCAGGTATAATTTTTTTCCCTTAGAGCTGCATCCACCCCCAATCCTTGGGGCCTGACCCTAATGGCCAGGTTCATGTCAGATGATCCTGTTTTCTTCTGCATCGCACCCAACTATCACTAAGGTTGGAGAAAAATCTACCTGTTTCCAACTGGACCAAATTCTGCCTTCTGAGATTAAGAGGAAGCAGAATTGCTTATACCTGAAGCATGTAAAATTGGGAGTTGTGGCCACTATCTTCTACCATTGTTAGTCAACAAAAGGAAATTTTTTTAAAGGGGAGGGGTCTGAAGAGAATGAATAATGATCAATTCAAACCAGAGAGTAAATTATGGCAGTTTCAGTGCTGCAATTTTCCTAAGGCCCAATCATATTTCTGCTGTACATTTCCATGAAATATCCTAACCTTATATTAAAGTCCTCATTCTTGATTTGCTGGATGGATTGCTTTCTATTAAATTTCACTTAACCAAACATGCCTTACATAATGTCAGTTCCCAAACTTAAGAAACAATGGCACCTGCTTCCCATAGATCATTTTTTTGCTTAATATTCTTCACCAACACACTTCAGGAAATGGGAATTATTAGAATACCAAATTGTTTGGTTTTGCAGTTTAAAGGCTTTTGTGCTCCCAGATTCTGGCTTGCATAAGTCACTTACTGCTGCAGTTTCAGCTTCCATGATTAGATTTGTAGAGGGGATACTTTTTAAGTAACTATACTCAGCCTTTCAGAGCAATGAGAAAGCAGTATGGTGATTTCCTTTCCAGGTTTCCCCATTCCACACCACCAGGTGTCTCCACTAAGGAGATTTATAACTGCTGCTGGTTTTTTCCCATCTAATCGACTTCTCCTGGTGTCAGGGGTCCTGACTGTTCAATCCATATTGAGAAATGCGGAGAAACTCCTTTGTGGAAAAGTAAAGACCTTTCCAGCACTAAAAATAAACAGGCCACTGAAGCGCTTTCTTTTTCTTTTTCTTTTTCTTTTTTTTTTTTTTTTTTTAGGTAGGATCTCGCTCTGTAGTCCAGGCTTGCCTTGAATGCACAGGGATCATCCTACCTCAGCTTCCTTAGTGGGGATCCCAGGCAGGCACCACCATGCTCAGCACACTAACAGTCTGTTTGTCCCAGATTCCATCAGCTGTACAAGATTTACCATTGAGTGCAATTTTTTTCTTATTTGCTGGCCATCTTACTAATATTTCCAAGAGACAATAGAGTAGCTCCCAGCTCTGCCTAGTAACTCCTTTTGCTCGCTTTTCTAAAGCATCCTCCCAATCTAGCTTTTTATGTCCCTTCCAGGTTTCTTTGTGACTCTGTTCTCTTGTTTTGATAGCAGCTGGATTCAGATACTTTAAGTGCTTCTTGAAACCCCTGTGGTAGGAAGCCGTATAGCAGAATTATCATTCATAACTCGGGATGAGCAAGTGAATCTCCTTTAGTCAGGACATTCTTCTTTTGATGCATGCTCACTTTATTTTTTAGCTACTAAAGAAAACTAATGGACATTAGGGTAACTCTTGGTTTTATTTCGTTTTAACACCAATTTTTACATGAATCTTAACTTTGCAGTGAAAATATGCAGCTTTTGTTATTTTACATAACTATTTTGTTTGGGGGTTGGCAGCTGCTGTTTATATCCTAACTGTACTATTTCTATAATATAAATATGTATGTTTTTCCAGTTAAGTCAGCAAGCACCCAAAACTGCTCAGCTCAGTTCCGCAGATTCCACAGATGGGGACTTAAATGAACTCCACATTACCATAAGATGTTGCAGCCACCTGCAGTCCCGAGCCAGCCACCTGCAGCCACACCCATATGTTGTGTACAAGTTTTTTGATTTTGCAGACCATGATACAGCCATCATTCCCAGTAGCAATGATCCACAATTTGATGACCATATGTGTTTCCCAGTGCCAATGAATATGGATTTGGATCGATACCTTAAGTCAGAGTCTCTGAGTTTTTATGTGTTTGATGATAGTGATACCCAGGAGAATCTTTACATAGGAAAAGTCAATGTGCCTCTGATTTCCTTGGCACATGACAGGTGTATCTCAGGTAAGCCTGTGTTCTCGATTTTATGAAATTGTGAAAACAAACCTAAAGTATACTTCATTCTTAAGCTTGTAATTTTCTTAACCTTCTCAAACAACTTTTAAACTTTGGGCCTATGTCAGTACCATTTTTAGTTATTTCCTCAGCAGTTGCTCAAGGGATTATAATATGCATTTTATCATAGTCTACTTAAAATTAATACTAGTTTAATTCCATTAACATGTAGATGGTTGGGCAGGCAAGATAGCTCAGCAGACTAAACTCCTGCTTAGGCAAGTGCAAGGACGAGGATTGAGTCCCTGCACCATGTGCCCCGCCGGCCCCACCCACAGGTGCACTGAGCAGGCCACCAAGTCTGGGCATGGTAGTGCATGCCTGTAATCCCAGCACTGGGGAGGCTGAAAACAGGAGGATCACTATGAGTCCAAGCTGCATAGTGAAAGCCTGTACTAAATACATAAAAAATAAAATAAAATGTAGAAGGTCTGTTTAATATTTCAGTCTCAATTGTGCCATTATTGTATTCATGTATGCAGTATGGCTATACATAATCCCAAAAATACAGTGTTATAATTATTGCTTTATATAGTAAAATTTTATTCTTTAATGAGATTAAAAGAAAAGGGAATATATATAATTTAGGAGCCTCTGATATTCACTTGTAGAATATTTCTGATGTTCTTTCTTTCTGTGGACTTGGTGTCATTTCCCTGCACTTATGTAACTTCCTTATCCTAATGTAGCTCTACTTTCTCACCCTCCTTTGTGTTATTACTGTGACAAGTGTTTTGTTATAAGCCTAACAATATAATGTTATAGCTCTTAGGTAATTGTCTTAAATCAGAGAAGAAAACTATATATGTTTATTATCTTTTATAGGTCTATGTAATCACCTTCATTAGTCTCCTCCTCTGTGGATTTTCATTACCATCTCATGTAATTCATTAAGCTCCTTTTTCTTGTACTGAAGAACTTCCTATATATGTTTTAAGTCAGGTCTACTATTAGTAGATACCCTCAATCATGATTTGGGGATACCATTATTTTGCTATTTTTTTGAATGATAATCTCACTAGGTCTATTTTTAGTCATTTCCCTCCCATCAGTTTTTGGGGCTTTTTTGTTGTTGTTTTTGTTGTTCAATGTATTTAGTACAGGGTCTACAGTGTCTCACTATACATATCAGACTCATAATGATTCTCCTGTTTTCAGCCTCCCAAGCGCTGTGATTGCAGGTGCGCCACCATGCCCAGTTTCAATCACAGTCTCGGCAAACCCCAGCCGCTGCATCTGCCTAAGCAGGCACCTTAGTCTACTGAGCTATCTGGCTGGCCCTCTCTTTCCATCACTTTCATTATGTCAAATACTAACTGTAACTGTTGGGCCAGGGAGATGGCTCAGTAGAATAAGCACTTCCCTGGCAAGCGCAAGAGCCTGAGTTCAATCCCCGGTTCCGACAAAAAAAATAAAAAATAAAAAAAATACTAACTGTTGCATCTGTTGTTTCTAATAGCAAATCAACTATTTGTTTTATTGTGGTTCCCTGTATTTGATACTATTTTCAAGATTTGTCTCTTCTATTTTGAACACTAACTGCTATGTCTAGGTATGGATCCTACTGTACTTATCCTACTTGAAATTCGTTAAGCTCCTTGTTTTGCAGCCTAATGTTATGCACCTAATTTGGGGAGTTTTCTGCCAGTATTTATTTAGTTGTTGTTTCTGACCTTTTTTCTTCCCCTCGGACTCGTGTTACACATACATTGGTAAATTGATAGTGTCCCACAGGTTTTTCAAGGCTTTGTTCATTTTTCAATTTTTCTCCCATTCTTCAGATTGGATAACACTTCTCATTGTTCCTCAAGTCTGTTGATCTTTTCTTCTTGTGCCAGTTCAAATCTGTTCAACAGCCCCTCTTGGAGTATTTTATATTCCAGTATTATACTTTACAACTCCAGAATTTATCTTTTCCTTTTTTCTTTTTTTTTGGGGGGGGAGGGGCAAAACATTAACGATCAAACCCAGGACCTCACTTAGGCAAGTGCTTTACAGTTGAGCTGCTTCTAACCCAGGCCACGATGCATGGTTGTTGTTTAAAAAAAAAAAATCTGAACATTTTATGAAATATATTTCAGTGTACAATATCCATAGATGGTTACTGTCATGGTTTCTGTTTGTTTGGAGACTTACCTGGGCTAATTAAACTCTGTTATGTTTCACTCACTGTCTGTAACTACTGATGATTCTGCTAAGTTCTGTTTGTTTTACTCTTAAGCACAGGTCAGAATATCTTAGTGGTCAGCCAGTGATTGTTCAAAGGCATGCATGAATACCTTGAGTTTATAAGCTCTACTCTTTGCCTACAGGTCAGTTTGTAGCATAGGGGATGTGTTCAAAGTTCTGACAATGTGTAAGCCTGCTTTAGCTTTACTTTCAGCACTTGCCAGTGTGAGGCCTGTCTTTCAACCAGGGACAGATACTTTGCTAAGATCCTCTTGGTTTTCTTCTGAGCTTTGTATATGCACACAGCCCTCCATCCCAGGGGACATAAATAAGGTCTTACCAAGGTCCACATTGGATGTCTTTTTTTTTATGTCTTTGGTACAGTGTCTCACTATGCAGCTCAGACTCATAGTGATCCTCCTGATTCAACCTCCCCAGCACTGGGATTACAGATGTCCGGGGAGGGGGGGTCAGCACAGCATGCGGCAGCAGGACTCGAACAGGGTTGGACCACTGAGCTATCTCCATGGCCCTAGATGTCTTATATCTTTGACTTCTTGTCTTGTTTCTTGTCTTTTCTCAACCCTGCCAATATTAACAGTTGACTATGTCATTGGCCTTCCCTGACTGGCACATAGATTGCTATTGTTTTCAATGGTGCCCCTAATCATAAATTATCTTCATCCATGTAAAGGAATCCCCCTTCCACAGAGGCTGCCAGTCCTCATACCCAGCCTTGATAGACTTTCTGTACTGTAGAGCTCAAGGAGCAAGAGGAAGATACCAGTAATCCCATAATGTGTTTTTACTAAGGCTCAGTACACTTCCTTGAGTAAATGGTTCTTGATTTGTTGAACAATTCTGATCAATTTCCAGAGTCTTTAGATGGCTATAAGGTTTGGGNGGGGTGGGGAGGTTGGTTTGTTTTTTTGTTGTAGATTGTGTTTTTGTTTTAACATTTGATCACTTTTAACACCACTAAGAAGGGTATTTACTCAGTTATTCATTCAGCACAGGTCTTCCTTGTACCTGTAGCAAAAATTTATCGCCTCTGTTTTCTACCTACACCTTTTTGTTCTCCCTAAAGCCTAAGGTTTTGGGCCACCAGGCATGGTGATATAAGCCTGTAATCCCAGGGCTTGGGAGACTGAGACAAGAGGATTGCTGTGAGTTTGAGGCCAGCATGGGATACATAGTGAGACTCTCTTAAAAAACAAAAAGAAAGAAAGAGAACCAGCTAGCTTAGAGTTTCAGTTATATAGGATTTCTCAGTTTTTCCAGCTAGCTATTAAAAGAAGTATTAATACCTGAGAACCAAAAAATGGATATGCCTAAACAAAAGTTATCCTTGAAGTTCATACCTCAAAATCTAGTGCAATGACTGAAATTTGTGAATAATATTAAATTTACCTAAGTGATACATTTTGTCACTACTCTTTATTGTAGGTTGTCAACTTTTTGGACTTTTTGCAGTTCCGCTGTTACCTTGGAATAATTTAATAAATACCAGTTTAAAAAAAAAAAATATATATATATATATATATATATATATATATTTGTATTTTAGGGGTCTACAGCATGTTCAGGGTCTCACTACTAGATCAGACTCATAGTGATCCACCTGTTTACAGCCTCCCAAGTG
>NDGM011161910.1:0-10118 GCA_002564305.1 Octomys mimax | reverse complement strand
AGGAAGATTGTTGTGAGTTTGAGACCAGCCTGGGCTACAAAGTGAGCTCAAGGCCAGCCTGAATGCATAGCGAGACACTGTCTCAAAAAGACTCCCCCCCCCAAAAAAAAAAAGTGATAGATTATTTTCATACGTATGGAGTACCTGTCATGGGCTGGTTGGTACTTGTGCTAAGCGTAAAGAGTAGAAAGATAGGACATGGTTGTACTCCTGCCCACGGTGAGTCACAAGCACATGAATGGTTTTATGCAGTCTAGCAGAAGCTATTACAGAGCAATTAAAGTTTGAAAAGTAGGAAAGATCTCAAAATGTTATTTTATAGTGTCTGTGAGATGCATATTGAATGCAGGGAGGTGTTTTAGGGTAGGTTATATATTCCCATTTGTTAACTCACAGGGAACAAAGCATTGGCTTTCTCAGTTAGCAACAGTGATAAAGCAAAGGACTTCCTGCCGCGCTGAGCCCTGAAGCCACACGGCACTTGCCACAGCCTGCAGTGTATAGCTCACAGTTGCGGGCATGAGCTAGCCTGATAGAGCACAGAGCCTGACTATGAAGCCCAGAGATTTCTTGTTCTTTCAGTTTGCCTGAGAAACTACGGCTTTACCCTCACTCCTCTGGCACTCTGAACTTCCAGCCTCGTAATATGGAACAGATGCTTACTGAGTGCTCCATCCTGCCCCGGGTTTTCTCTCACTGAAACCTCACACACCTGTCACCTCCCCTCCTCCAGAATTGTGACAGCTGAGACCTGGTCACACTGACATGTGGAGAGATGGCAGAGTGGCTGTCAGGAACAGGCATTGTCCAGGGAGCCCACATGCTTTGCTCTTCTGTGTCCCGAGATAGATTGGCACTCGCAGCAAAACGTTTCTTCACCTTTATTTGATTAAAATAGTACAAGCTTTCAAGCACTCTGCATTGTGTACTTCTCTGCCCACAAATAAAGTTTTTGAAACGTACATTATCATCGCATAGTTCCTTTAAATACTTTTGCTATAGTCCCAGTTTTGGCTTTCCCACTGACCAGAGATGTAACCCCACTTTTGGCTGTAAAAGAATAGGATGAGACTCAACAATTCTATACTCCCTAATAGGTCAATAAGCGCTTTGATTCTGCGTGTCAGGATTAAAGGTTGGTATCACCTTGTTCAGTGGGCTAGAACCTGTTGTTTCCAAGGAAAAGAGGAAGTAAAAAGCCTCGGGGGTGTAGTTTAGTCTTAGAGCGCTTGCTCCAGGGCCCTAGACTGTATCCCCAGCACTGGGAAGGGGAAGAAAAGTGGGGGTGGTCATCCTTCACCAGTGCTGGGCTTTTTGTTGTTTTATATACACTCAAAAATTCATACTAGGCCAGTAGCTTTTGCCACCTTCAAGTATACATGGTGTGCATTAAATTTTAAAGGATGAGACAATTCCCTAAAGGCCTGTGCTGGTCGCAAACAAAACAGAACACTCAGGACTAAGCACTAAAAATATCACATAAGAATGCTTCCTCCATGCACTCTTTGGAACAGGTAATTACTGTGGCAACAACAAACTAATTTGAAGTGTTAGCTGTTAATTAAAACATTGTGGAGGTGTATCTTTGTCTTTTGGTGTAACCAGAGCCTGCATTCAAACTTCATTAATCACTTTCCAGTTAATGTGTTGAGGAAGGTCAAGGCCGTTGAGATGCAGCATCCACTTGAGAGGCAGTGTCGCAGTAGCCCCTGAAAGTAAACAGATTTCTCCACGTAGAAGCCCATTGGCAAAGTGAAGGGACTCACTCAACTCATGCCTGGCATTGCCTTTTGTCATCTGCTTCTCCTCGATGATTAAATGTTAAATTGGTACCGTCATTGCACTGTAAACCAAGCCACGCAGCATCTTTATTGCTCGAAATCGAACCCAAACTTCCACGGATGAATTAGCGTGCGTCATAATTAAATCATCAAGCTTCCCCTTTTAATTCACTTGGAAATAGGAGATCTTTCTTTTGGAAAAAGAGATTGGTTTTCTTGACAAGCTAATTAAGTTGCCGAAGTGTCCAGTATAGTATGTATTAGGCTGCTCTGCATTTCCTTATCTCTGCAGCTGGTCTCAGAAGTCCAGATGTTACTTGTTCAAAGCACGAACATTGTTTTTTCTACAACTTTCAAATCCTTTTCTGTTCATTAAACTATTTGTCTTTGTGTTTTGGCCCTTGGTTAGTGATTCTAGTGCACGGTATTTTAAAAAGTTGAAATCAGAAGAGTCCGTTATGCACAGGGGCAAATGATATATTATTACTAAATCTTACACACTGCCTAAAGTGACATGGAATGGGGCCGGGGAGGTGGCTCAGTAGAATAAGTGCCTGCCTGGCAAGCAAAAGGGCCTGAGTTCAATCCCCGGTTCTGCAAAAAAAAAAAAAAAAAATACCTAAAGTGACATGGAATAAAGTTACAAAGTTCCTCAAATCACATTTCAAATTTCAAATTGTGTAGTCCATCAAATCCTCTGTCAGGTATTGAGAAAGATGTGGCATAAATTTTGATATACCCATTTATTATATGAGTTTATATATATCATGAATCAAATCATGTCCTAATATGCAGCTTTGCATTGTAAAAATCTGATATTAACATAGTAAAGTAAGAATTGTTCTGAAACAAGTATAATACAATATATTGCTTTATTCAAAGTATATATTTAATTGATTAAAGTTTATAAAAAAGAGATATAAGGAATTGTTAGAGAAAGTTTTTAGATACTTTCATAGATAAAAGAATTCTTCAGTAAACAGTTATCATCTGGCTTTTTTTTTTTTTTTGATACAGGGTCTTGCTATGCAGTTCAGACTCATAGTGATTCTCGTATCTCAGCTTCCCCAGAGCTGGGATTATAAGTGTGTGCTACTATGCCCGGTTTTGGGGGCAGAAAGGCATGGCCAGGGTTCTGGGGTCTGGGCATGGCATACAGTACTGGGGATCAAACTCGGGTCTCTATGCTTGCCAGGCAGGTATTTAAACCACTGAGATATCCCCCCAGCCCTATCATCTAGTTTTTAGTATTCTTGCTTTCCTCTTAAATGAGCTGTATCTGTATTTCTGAATAATTGACTGATACAATAAAAGCTAAATTTACTTTCTAAGGGCCAGCCAAATAGTTCAGCGGATTAAACACCTGCAAGCAGACACATGGGCCGGGGGTTGGATCCCTTGGCCTGCTGTGCTGTCACCACCCCTGGGGCAAGCTGAGATAGCAATTGAGACTGGGCATGGTGGCGTGAGCCTGTAATCCCAGCTCTTGGGAGGCTATAAACAGGAGAATCACTATGAGTCTGATCTAATATTAAGACCCTGAACACCCTGTAGACCCTTCCCTAAAATACAAAAATAAATAAATAAATAAATTTACTTTCTATAATTGGCTTAACCTTTGTCCAATTAAGTAGAAAAAAATCAAATAACATACGTAGACAAATACAAACAAATATATGTGTTTTCCTAGTCTTGCCTGTAGGCCCTAACTATTTCTAGAAGTCAGTCACTCTCAAAACATTTGTTGGCAGTTGCTGAACTTTTACTAATTGTCTAAAAATCATTGACTTGTACTCTTAGGGTAAATTACGCTTACCTGGAACTGTCAAACGTTTGACCAAACAATCAGGTATTTTTGCCAGAACAAAAAAAAAGTGATGCTTTACTTTTGATAATAATGGAATATGTAATGTTTGCGTTGTAAGAAACAAGCTCTGTGGGGTTGTGGTGGATGTCTTTGCCAGCAGGCAGAGGAGGACTAGGAACTTTCCATCCTGCCCTGCTGCCGCCCCTTTCCCATTTTAGCTCTGCCTGGTGAAAGGAGGACCATCTTGACGTGGGTCAGTACATGAAATCCTCAACAGGGCAAATTGCAGTTCTTCCAAGCTCATTTGCTTCTTTATACTTATATGTGCTTGCCTGCATTAACACTGTTACATGGCTCATTTTGAAGTTTGTATACAGGGCTGTTTTTGTTTTCTGGATAAGAATCAGAATATGTAGTCTCTGCAGTGTATGGATAAAAGGACACATTGCATTCAAACAGTAGCTCTTGGTTAAAAACTTGAGATTTTTATTTCAACAAGCCGCTTACTCTCTTACTCATAAATGAGTGTATAGTTGATTCTTTCTCTTTTTTATTTTTATAGTGCTTTGACTTGAACCCAGTACCTTATACATGCTCGATAAGAGCCTATTTCTCTATTTAAAGAAAGATGAGTGACATGGCTCAGCCTGATAACTGTAATTTCTTAGTTATAATATAAGATTATAAACCATAGCTACTTCTATGTGTTTTGTGATTATTTTGGTGAAATTAAGTAATGTAGTTTATTTCTATATGTAATTGAAAGAAACACAAATAAAACTTTGCATTTTGCCTGCTTCTGTATGGCACTTAGAACGGAACTGTAGAGACCCCGCTGCTCCGGCACACAGCCAAGGGCGGCTCCAGAGGAGCTGAAGCCAGAACGTCCAAGTTCACATCTAGTTCTGACACAGGTCACTTTACAAGTCAGACAAGCTGCCTAACTTCTTTATGCCTCAGAGTTCTCATCTGTAGGAGAAAATTAATAACCGGCATTACCTGGGAGGGTTATTTTAAAGTAATGTATAACAAATCAGTTTGTAAGCCATTAAGCTCCATAGAAATGTAAACTACTAACTCGAGTGATAAGAGTTCTTTGAACATACCGTGGATGTCTCCATTTGCCACAGAAATGCGTGGATTGATGTTTATGTCCTCACCCGTTTCATAGGGTATTTAGTGATCTTAAGTAACTTTGTTATTTTTTTCTTCCTATAGAGCGTATCATGTCCCAAGTGGGAAAATACTAGCTGTAAAGGTAAGTACTGGACTCATTTTATGAAATTCTTTTTTTTTTTTTTTTTNNNNTTCATTTTATGAAATTCTTGATGTTCTCCTTTGCCCTGTTAGCTTGAGTCACAGGTTTTGTCAAAGAATAGGTGAAACGGTTTAAGGTGCAGCTGGTAGGGAGAAGAGGCTGTGGCCCTCTTATATTGGGCACATGATTGAAGTATTACAAGCTCTGTACATTGTAGTTATTCTCATCAGTAGTTCTTCTCATCAAGAAGACTTCCACAACCACAGAAGCTTGAGTATCGCTGTGGTCCTGGTCATGCAGCTCAAACCTTAATAGAATCACATTCTTTTGCCCCAGCCTGTAAAATGCTGTGTCCTGTTGAAACTGTGTCCACAGTGTGCCCATATGACACTTTCTACTTCCGTAAGATGCATGTGGCCTTGGATCAACCTTATATCACCTCCTACCTAGCCTTTAGAGATAACTTCTTCTCTGTACTTTCAATCTTTTTCTTCTCCCATGAACCTTTTACTTTGCCAGAGTTAAGAAGTCAGATCACAGATCTGACTATAACTGTCTTGTTCCACCCTGTCCTCACCTATGCATGTCAAAATGCTGAAGATGTCTGCCTTGCTTCTACATTACACATAATTTGGAGTGGTTCGGGCAGTTCCCTATGAGTCCTCGCCTTTGTTCCCACCCTGTTGATATCCATGCCCCCTCTCTGCCATACTCCCAAGCTTCCAGCACTGCTGACAACTTTGGATTTACTCTCTGTTCCTGGCTGTTGGTACTAGGTCTTTCCATCATTGTAAATCTCAAATTTCTAGGCTAGCCAAATAGCTCAGTGGATTAAAGTGTCTGCAAGCAGGCGCAGGGGCCTGGGGTTCAATCCCCAGGCCTGCTGTGCCAGCCCCACCTCCAGAGTATGCTGAGACGGCAAATGAGACTGGGTGTGGTGGCACATGCCTGTAATCCTAGCTCTTGGGAGGCTGTAAACAGGCAGATCACTATGAGTCTGATCTAGTTGTGAGACCCTGAACACCCTGTAGACTGTTTCCTAAAAATACAAAAAAAAATAGCCTTAGGTTTTCTTCACAGACTGTTTTGAATTGTACCTCAGACTGAACCCTTTGCAGCCTTAAGCCTGACTCCACCAAAACCTACTGTCAACACCAAGTTCTTACTAACAAATGAGTTAGGCCCTCTGAAAAATGGGCCCTCGCTGCCTTAATAGGCATATGCTCTGCTTTACCCGTCTGTTACATCCCATCATGTCCTTATCTCTAGGCCTTTAATAATAAAACTTTTATTATGGGGTGACTATTGTATGCCAAATATTACAATTAGTAACTTTAATCTTTAAAGCTACAAAGTGATTCTACCTATTTTAGACTTGAAGAAACTGAGATTCAGCCCAATTGTCCATTGTGGAAGACCACCTGGGAGACTGTCCTTGAAAGAGGAGCAGTTGTCTCTGCTGACTGTGCCTGACCCTGTATCCATGTACTGACACGTACAGAGCTGGCTAGGACTTTTCTGTATCCCTTCATTTGGGTTTAAGCAATGCATATCGGTCTAGCTGAGGTGGTAGTCTTTGAAGACGACAAGTGTGTTTCCCTGGAACCCCCATCCACTTCTCCCTAGTTTGACCCAGGTCGAGATAGGATGAAGAGCCAATGCCCCATGCTGTTGGCTGGGATTGAGTCTTGAGATGGAGGCTATGACTTCCTGGGGCTTGAAAGATTACACATCAGAGCTGAAGTACTGACCCCAAAACATGAGATACTATCTCAATTGTGTGATGTAGATTACTGTGCAGATCCCTCTCTCTGCATGTTGCATAGGTTTTTTTGGACCTCCCACCTAGCCCAGCTCACAGCACTCACCTACTTCCCACCATTCTCACAGTCACTCATCTTCAAGCCACTCCTTTCTTCACGATTGAATAAAACCTGGCTGAGACCCTGGATTGAGGCCTTTTTCTGGATAGCTGTCGTCATGGCTAGACTTAGGACCCCTTGCCTCCCCATAACTACAAATATGCCTTAGTGTCTTTATTCTTGCCCTGTGTTGTCCTGGTTGTGGCTGATTAAAATCAAGTTGACAGGAGTCCAGTAATTTATCCGTGGGATTACAAAGATAGACTTCCTAGACTGAGATGAGGACCAGGAAGGGCTTTCTATAGTCCATGATAACAGACTTGCAAAAGGAAAGATTAGGAGTTAAAATGAAGTCCACAAACTCCAAGACTCATGTTTTCTGTCAGACTGTGCTGCCTTTATACAACTTCCTACCACTGTTCATTCCTTAGTTTTTCCACTTGTCCTTTTCAAGATCCATCTCTAAGATACCTTCATAGCTGTCCATAGTGAGAAATGGGCCCTTTTCCCCTAGCACTTGTATAGTTTATCTTTCTGTGTCTTTTATTAAGGAAACTTATTAAAGAATGAGAGCAAGGTTGAGTGTGGTAGCGCACTCCTGTAATCCCAGCACTCAAGAGGCTAAGGCAGGAGGATCACTGTTTAAGGCCAGCCTAAACTTCATGGTGAAACCCTGTCTCAGGAAGACACACACACACAAGAAGGAGAGGAATTAAGTTATGATTGGTTAGACCTTTTATTAAGCTTAAACTGAAATGAGGCTCAGATCTTTTGGCCATTAGTGCATCTTAGTTCTTTTCCATATTACACTGAGTAGAGCACCTAGAATGTGTTGCATGGCATCATCAGGTTTAGTTCTAGTAACTTACATAGCTTGTGGTAAGGAGGTACAGCAGAGCTCCCTCTTGGGATGTTTTCTTTGACACTCCATCCGAACTAAGTCCATGGAATTGCAGAATGAGAAGAGGCCTTAGGATCATTTGTTGTAACCCCTACGTTTTATGGAAGAGGAAGCTGAAGACCAGAGACTTCCCAAGGGAGGCACTGGAAGGCCCAACTCTGCCCCAGGTTTCCATTGAGTCCACCAGGTGCAACCTTCATGGGCCACGTTGGCACTGGGCTGTCCTTCCTGTGCCTCCTGAGCTGCCTTGTCATTGCAAGAATGCCACTGACTTGAGCATTATTTTCCTTTCAGTTCATTCATTTGTTCCTTTGATGCCAAACTCTTAGATTGTTGCTGATGATGTATTTAAAGATACTGAAACCTAGGTTATTTATTCCAAGAGAGAGGAGCACTGCTGTAAATCATCATCCAGAAAAACCTGTCAGTGTTTGGCCTTACTAAATGTTTCATAATTTCATACATTTGAATTGTACTTAACATAGGCTGCTATTAAAATTCTGTGCACTATTAGATCTGCCAAGGGACAACCAGCTGTTTCTGTAAAGATTGAAGGCAATTTTTAAAAGAAGAACATGCTTTACAAAATAATAGACTTTCAGTAAAGGAAAGTAGTTGAGTTTTACAAATACAGTCTACAGGAGCCCCCTAGCCACCAAGATGGGCTTTAAAGCAAGATCTGTGTTGTGGCCCCTAGACTGTGCAAGCCATTTAGTGGGTGTTCAAGCTGAATCACCTAAAGTGCTATTTAAGAGCAGATACGATGATGTGGTTAAACATTTTGTTTAGCCCTGTTGCTTGATAGCCAAGACAAAACACACAGGGTTTGTTGACTGGTCATCATCTAGGGAACATTTCTTAGAATAGGTAAAATTTCTTCGAAACAGGTAGTTCATTAATTCTTAGAACTCTGTTAGTTTCCAAATATTTAGAGGCTTTCCAGACATCATCCTGTTACTCATTTCTAATGTAATTTCATTGTAGCTAAAGAGCATACTTGGTATAATTGGAATTTAAAATATGTTGAGGCCCATTTTGTGACTCAAAATGTGATCCATCTTGGTAAATGTTCCCTGGGTCTGTGAAAAGAATGCAATCCAAGGACCAGAGAGGATGCTGGGTAGGTGTCAGTGAGGGCAAGCTAGCTGGTAATGGTGACCAAATTTTCTGTGTCTTTACTGATATTTTTTGTATGTGTTCTGTCCATTATTGAAAGAGGTGCTTTGAAACTTTCAACAAGGATTGTAGCTTTGTCTGTTTTTTCCATCCAGTTTATAGTTTTTTTACTTAATGTATGTTGCAAATGTACTAGCAGGTGTGTAGAGGCCCTGGTGGGAACCTGCAGCACACGTGCCGCAGCAGGCTGCTTCTTATCAATGAAAGCTCTGAAAGGTTCACCATCACTTGTACAGGGTTTTAATGTTTTCTTGGTCAATTGGCCTTTTTGTCATTATGAAATATGTCATTATGAAGTGACCCTCTTTGTCCACTGCCATATCCTTTGCCTTGAACTACATTGTCTAATGTCACTATAGCTATTCCAGCTATATTTTGACTAGTGTTGGCTTTTACTGACAGTGTATTATATCTTTGTCTTTGAAGTGAATTTGTCATCGCCAGCATACTTCAGTCTTACTTAGTAAGATGAAAAATCATCTAGTCTGATGATTTTTGCTGTTTAATTGGAGAATTGGGACCATTTATGTTTCATGTAATCTCTGATGTGACTGGATTCAGATCTTCATTTTGCTTTGTTTTGAATATGTTCTTTCTGTCCACCTCCTGCCCTGTCCCTGTTTTTAGTGTATGCTGTAGACTTTACAGTCTACCTGTTTAAGTTATCATGCTCTTCCTATTAATTATCCTCTACCACCCCTGTGTGTAATCTAAGAACCATACCTTTTTTTGTTTCCCCTCACCCTGGCCTTTGTGTTTTTAATATCCATTTTACCTTTGTGTCATAAACCCCAAAAAGCACTGTCACTAATTTTATTTTAGGTATTTATCTTTCAAAGACATTTGAAAGTAAGAAAACTATGTGATTTACCCACGTATTTACCAGTTCTAATGCTCTTCGTTTTCATCCCACCTGCTACTCCTTTCCTTCTGTGTGAGAGACTTCCTTTCTTTTACATTATTTTTGCACTTCAAATCTCTTGGTAATGAGTTTTTTCAGCCTTGCTATGTTAGAAAAATTGTATCTCACTTCCATTTTTGGAAGGTATTTTTATTTTCACTAGATACAGAATCCTAGGTTCACTGCTCTTTTAGATTTTGAAAGTTTCGCCCTGTTCATTTATTCCAGCTGGAAGCTTACCGTTTTAACTTTTTGTTTCTATGTAGATTAGTACTGGCCTCTTTGGCTACTTTTAATTAAATTTTTCTTTTATCATTGGTCCTTAGCAATTTGATTACAATAAGCTTTTTAGAATTTTCTGTGATTCTTGGGGCCAGGGAGATGGCTCAGTGGAATAAGCGCATCCCTGGCAAGCGCAAGGGCCTGAGTTCA
>NDGM011161889.1:0-10942 GCA_002564305.1 Octomys mimax | reverse complement strand
TAAAGCCATATTAATATGCTGAACTATAAAAGGCTCAAGTTAACAACTTCTGACATTGCCAGTTCTGCAGATAACCCACTACTATTATGGACTACTGGACCATATTGGATTATTTTGCTGAATTCATGCCCCTACAATATTTAAATGGCAAAAGAATACCCATCTCTAACAAAACTAAACAAAAAAAAGGGGGGGATACAAATGAAGGATCATTTTGTATCTGTATATATAAAATAATGAGGATTGATATACAGCTACTTTCTCTTAATTCAGTGAGAAGAAAGGTTTGTACTAACAGTGTTTGGACAGGATGTCATGTCTGCTTCTTGTACTATGAATAACCACTAAGAAGACCACAATACGCAATGTATGAATTATTGAAACTGTCCTACTAAGCAGTTTTAAAACTGTCTCATTGCTATTTCTTTCTCAATGATATTAATTAAAAAACAACTTATGGAACAAAAAATGAGACTTCAAAACTATCAATACTATCAATATTGGTAATTTCTAAATAATAATCATCTGGATATGAGACTAAATTCATGCCTCTATAAGAGAGTCTCTAAGAGCTGACCACAGCCAGCTGGGACTCTAAGTCCGGCTAGTTTCATTTCTTCAGCTGTGCTCTCCTGAGTACTTAGCACTTCCAAGGGACCTTTAGTGGCTTCTGAGTCATGCTGACATTCACAGGGGCGGGGACTGAACTGTGCGTGTACACTTGACAGATTTACTGTCCCTCTGAAGCTGTGCGTGTACACTTGACAGATTTACTGTCCCTCTGAAGCGGGGACAAGCTCCCTAGAACAACATGCACACACGCATGCATGCACACAACACTACTTCAGGAGTGAAGACAAATCTGGCTAACCCAGTAAGACTTTAGGAAAAAGCCCTTGAACAGAATCACAACATGTGCTTCCGACTTCAGACACAAATTCTGAATTAAAAGCTTCCTGTGTCCTTACAGCTTAATCAAGGCAGCCGGATCTGGCCCCAGAGCTCGCCCTCCCCCAAGCAGGCAGGCTCACTGCTGCCACAGTGCTGACAGGACAAATCGCTTGGCCCCCGAGTGACAGAACTGTGCCCTTTGGGACCGCAGGCCCAGAACACACTTCAGTTTTATCAAGTGAAACTGGACTGCATCCCGCAGCAGCCGGCACTCACACCAAAGGAATGCCAACTCCTCCACTGGCTTGGAAGGTTCCCGCGAGGATGGTAATCCATCAGCGAGGTCACAGGCCACGTTCCCAGAGCAGCTGACCCTGCCAGTCTCTGGAAAATATTGTTTACTCTGTAACTAATACTGGATACCAGCAGAAGAGTCAGGAACTAAATTAAAAAGAGAGAGAGGCACAAGTCTTCCCCACTGAGATCATTACTCAAAAAAAAAAAAAACTGCTAAGTTTCCTCTATAAGATTGTCATAACAGTCATGAGGATTTGAAGTCAAGTGTTGAAAAAGTTTCACAATATATCTATCTACTGTTCAGTGCACTGAGGAAAATTCTTTAAGCTTCTCAAAGGACACAAGTGTTGAGTAGCGAACTCTTCTATTTCTATTGAGTGGATTTTTAAAATAGAATCGAAAAGTTCTCCCAAAATGACAAGTCAACTACTCTAGAGGAACAGGGCCAGAACTACCCAATAGATGGTCCATGGCCAGGCCACACAAGTGCCACCACCAGGCAGGGCTGCTATCCTTGCCCCACAGTGAGAATGTGCTCAGGCTGTGACCCCATATGCCCTCCAGCCATACCCACCAGCCTTTGAGCAAGGAGACCCACACTAGGCACTGGGCCATGGAGGCCCCATGACCCCATGACCCAAACTGGACTCAGAGTTTGAAAAATCAATCATCACCCATTTATTGGTCATCTGTAGAAATACATGTCATCCCAGATTAGTCAGGTCACCCCAAAGAATCTATCATCCAATCTATAGTCTATAATGCATTTTAAAAATAAAAATCTCATGCCCATGTAGTTGCCATTTAGTATAACTTGCATGACTGCTGTCTCCTGTGATTTCTACTAGTTTGGTTTTAGGTGGATAATGTCTAAGTCAATGTTCATGTGAAAGCGATGTTATTATTTGGAGACATCATTGTATCTTTTTCATCCAGTTCAACAATTTGATGATCATTGGCTGGGATGACATCTATACCTCCATGACATCATATCCCCAGGTCATCCAGGTCCCTGGACTGGTGGGGACAGCTTTCTGGAGATGTGCGGAGCACCCCGTGGGGAGCTCAGTGAGGTGCCCACACAACTGCACTGCGCAGTTGTGGGCTGGGTGCGTGAAGGCCTGCGTTAGATGTGTACACAGCACATGTGCAGAGCCACAGCGGCAGGAGGCCATCTGCCAAGGGACACTGGGTAGGGCTTCACACGGTGAGGACCAGGCTGGGTCACCCCAGTCCTGGCTCTCAGTGGTGTATGCAGCAGCATGTAGCCACACTGGGGGCTGGTTACACTTCCAAGTCAGGCACCAACAACCTACAGGCTGCGAACCTGTGGCTCCTCAGGTGATTCACAGTGCACGCAGGTCTGAGAAGCCATGACTCAGCTGTCGGAGGAACGACATGGCAGGTGTCAGAAGAAAAGAGTCCAAGTCACTGCATGCATGCGCAGTCAGGGATGGCAGGCAGAGGCGGCGGGCTCATGGGGCACGGAAGGGAGGTTTACATCTGTCACCAGCTGGTGATAATCAGAAAGGCCACAGCCACGTACTGCGACTCCTCAGTGGCTCTCCACATCATTGCTGCAATGCCATATCATTTTGAACTCTCCAAAAAATAACCACTTTGTAAATGTGACAAGGACAAAGCTGGGGCTAAGGTTCAGTAACTTTCCAAGTTTCTGCAGACAGAGAGGAGGCAGGGTGCTCACCCAACGTCCACTTCCAAGCCAGCCTCCTGTGGCTCCGACGGCCCAGCCAGCAACAGAGCCACGCACCCATCCCTGCAGCAAGGCCATCAGAAGGCCCAGCCCGTAGTGCTGAACCACTCTGTGAGCACGGCAACTCTCCCTAATTCAAAGTAAAAGTCCTAGTTTTGTTTTATTACCCACTAAACTCATATACAGTGTAGAAAAGTTTGAAGATACGAAAGGAGCAGAAAGGAAAACTCCGGCTATCCACGCGACTGCACTGCACCACACCACTGTGAGCGCCCAGGCGTGCTCCTCCGTGGCTGCTTCCTCCACTCGTGACTGTTGATGTCGCTAGGATCGTAGTGAGCATGGACTTGGAACTGCATTGTATGACACATCACACCACGAACAACTCCGCTCCGCTGACGCTTTCGCTCGTCAGCATTTCTAGTGGTTCGATAGAGGTAAGCAATCTGTCTGGCCTGCCCAAGAGTGGACACAGAAGTCAGTGAGCAGCGTGGGTGAAGCCAGGCTGGGCATGACCCATGACTGTTGGAGGCAAATAAAAATATCAAACTTCCCAATAATAAGAAAAATAAAACCAGACAAAATACTATAATCCTACAGTCATAAATGACCTCCACTCCTTCCTTGCTACAGTGGTGTGTCAGAAAAGCTCTTGATGAAAATGTCTCTTTCTTTCTAAACCTCCATCAACAGTCATCACGTTTACTAATAGTACAGTGGCAATACATGCTCACTGCAGACATTTTCAAAACACCCCAAAATAATGGCATCTTCTGTATTTATACTTGGCTGCAGGTAACAGTGACTGACTAGAGAAAAAGTAACATTGTAAAAGACACAAGAATCTTATGGTCCTCACTAGGCCCCAGGAGGGGCTAGAAGTGAAAATCTAGAAAGCACTGAAAATCAGTTTCCCTCCATGTTCTACAAGCAATCATCTTTTCCTTTTTTGTACATGTGCTTTCTTTATGCAAAAAAAGGAAGACTCCTGCACCCTCAGCATAAAACACGCCTGTGCCTCACTCTAAGGCAGGCGTGCAAACTGGCTGGCTTTCTCTGAATTCCATACTCCAAGTTCACAGAACAAACACTCTAACTTGCCAGGCTGTACTGAGGCGTCGTCCATCATGACCCAATCTGCCATGTGCCATAGGAGAGAGGAGGAACGGGGGCAGGACGGGCTGTGGATTCTCAAAATAAAGATGCCCAGGAGACAATATTAAGAGGATTTTCTAGAAGAGGGCCTCAAGGGACTCAAAGTGTGCCTGCTCAAAAAGGGAAGCTGGATAGCATCAAGGCACTGTCTGTGCGCGTGCGGAAACACCACGGCAGCCCCATTAATTTCTACAGTTCATAGGTGAGTAGTTACAGTCACGCCACAGAAGATCTCAGCTCACGCTGAAGGGGTCTATCAATGGGAGCTGGCGAAAAAGGAAACAAAGTAATACAAGTAAAAACCATTAATACTGTGATGAATTTTCTTCCAGTCTCTTTTAGTACTATGTATAACAATATTTTCTTCTGGGCCTTTTCTATATCTGGTGGCTTTTACTCGTAATGATGTGCACATCAACTTTATATCTCAACATAAAGATTTTTTGTATGACTGCTGAATGGTGGGAAGCATCTTAGCCCAGCCAAGAAGGCGCCAGCTGGCCAGTGTGCCACTTCTCACCAACCACTCCCACAGCAGTGGGAACAGGGTCGCTTCCAGTGTTCTGCATGTCATACACCCTGAGATGCACACCCCTGCGTACATCTATTTCTTAGAAAATAGAAAGCTAGTTCTCTGCTGTGAATTATTTCATTAAAATAGGTTCCCAGGGGCCATATTTTACATGATTAAAGAAAGAATCTCTATGCAAGTTCTTGATAGACACTGTGAAATGTCTTTCCACGGGGTTGGAAAGAAACATACCTCTCACCTGCTCTCCACAGCATAGAGCATGATAGCATCGATTTCCATAGCAGCAGCTTAGGATGGAGTAATGTTTGCGGACCTCTGAGGGCCCTGTGAGAACAAACGGCTTCTCCCATGCCGCAGCAGAGGCTCAGCTCCAAACCCGGCAGCCTGGCAGCACCACACTCCCTCCGTGGCCAAGGGTGCTGTCACGGGGCTGCTGCTCCTCCACACCACCTCCATCTAGCAAGCGTGGCCTGAGTGCCCGCTAGTTCCCAGCAGTGCTGGAAACTCAGAAATTAAGAGGTACAGACACATAGTTCCTGTCACAGAGGAGACTGCCACACAAGTGACGTGAGGGGTGACAGCCCTGGTGGAAGCACATGCGTGGAGGGGCGGGCTTGCTCACGGCGCTTGCCCCTGGGTGCTCGGCCCGCTGGGCACCAACTGCAGGGCACAGGAGGTGGACATACAGGCCCTGGACTTCGGCCTGCGCTGCACACGTATGAGTACAAAGGCCCACAGAAGAAGCCTAAAAACAGCGTGAGTGCTGAGGTGCTCCCCCGGGACCCAGTCCAACACGTCAAAGCCACACGCTCAACTGTCGCAGTGGGCTCAGAGAGAAGTCTGCACTTAATAGAACAGCACGATAACTCCCTCCCCGTGATCACCCTTTATTAGTTCAGCTGTTGCTCCCAATTTGAGAAGTTCATTGAGGCATAATTTAGAATTAATAAGCTCAGGCAACAGTACAGAGCTCCTGTCCTCTGCCAAGGTGGGGGTGAATGCCTCCACATGAACCAAGGCATCCTGATTACCTGAGGGCCAGCCTGCAGGGGTCGGGAGCGCAAGGGGAATTTTGTTCATCGCCCTCACCTAGAGGAAAATACTTAGTTGCTTTGCAGGGAGAATAAAAACAAACGCTGATATTTCTGTTTTAATTTCAACCACTGAGGTTGATAAAACTCAAACCTAACCTCCCATGTGTGACGCTTACCAGCTTGTTAATCCAGCAAGAGCAGAGTGCACGCTGGTCTCCACGTCCTCACGTCAGCGGGCACTATGGCCGCTGGCCGGCTGGCACACGCCCAGCTGCGCTGCACATGGTGCGGCCAAGCCCTGGGAGCAGCCTGCACTCGAAGATTTCACAGCATTTTACACCTTGTTTATCCCGCCATCCTTTCCTTCAAATCTGACAAATTAACTTTCCCTTTCATTCCAAGGCCTCCGGACCAGTCTCCGAAGCATCACATGAGAATGGGCCTTGGGAAAGCAGGTCGCTCACAGCCACCTGTGCCCAAGCTGCCCTGCACGCAACACTCACCGTTCACTCGGGGGAGGAGCACAGCATCTCCGAGGGCACTGCTGTTTGTCTGGAAAAGCACATGTGCACGTGAAATACTACAAGTGGGACGAGGCCATCAGATACCTAGTAGATGCCAAGAGACGCCAGGAACACTGAAGAACTGCTTTAAAACTGTGGAGCACTTAAGGACCCTACAGACTAGACAGCACAGCCAGACACAGCGCCCAAAAACAAAAACGTCTCCTGAAATCTGACTACGGGGCCAGACCCTTAGCTATGCCATTGCCTCAGGGTCTGAAAGGCAAGCCCGCACCTACAAATCCCAATTATGCAAGTTCTTGGGAGGAAGCCATCTCTCCTGGCATTATTTTCACGCCGTTAATTAAAGACAGTTATGTGTAGTATTAAACAGCTTCCAACAGACAGACTTTGCCACACAGGGCCAAGGAGAAGCTTAGAAAGAAAATCGTTTAAGTTCAAGATATATCATTATGGCAATGAAAACGGTGTCAAAGCAGGTTGGTAGGACGACTACGGTAAGCAGTGCGTTGCACATTGCTGTCTTCGTGGTGGTCATTCAGAGGACACGCTGCCGACACGGTAACTTGTCTAAACACTATTAGCACAAACTTTCATTCTCAGTGAACTAAGAGAAAGGAGCTGCAAGTCTGCCCTAACTCTCTCGTATACACACACACACACACATTTTTCCTTCCCCCAATATTTTATCTTTTTTCATCACTATTTTATCTTTTTTTCTCATTAAAATAATAAAAATTATTTTTAAAAAGGAAATGTAAAAATGTGAACTTTTTAGAAAAAGGTAATAAAAGAAAAAGAGACAAGAAAAAAATTAAGATTTCTTGAAAGCATGCAGTAATATCCCATCATATTTCTCATCTTGAATAACTGTATCTGTTAATCTGAGCAATAAAAATAGAGAATATATCGTTATTGTTAATCAGTTATTCTTGTTTCAAGAATCTGTAATACTCGTATTGTTCTATGTTACTCTGATTCTGTTTTTCTGTTTGTTTGTTTTTTGCAGTGCCTATCTCCCCAGCCTTCTATTTGCTTTTGTTTTTCTGGCTTTTGTTTTTACTCTTCAAAAGAAAAGAAAATTATACTTAAAAAGATGTATCATTATGGTTTGGGGCATTCATTTATAACCCATGAGCCTTTGTTTCTTATCACAAAAAACAGGACTAACTCCCCCATGGTACTGTCTATTGAATGGAATGTGGAACCGCCAGCATCAGCCAGTGGTGTCACTCCTGGAAACTGCTTTGCATCAGTCACTCGGAGCGACACACATGCTGCCTGGACAGCCCCAGGCCCGCGGAGAGTCCTTCCTGCTGCATTTGAACGGGACAGGTGAGCAGCGTGGTATATTTAATCTGCATAACTGCCACTGTGCTACGTGCTAATTAACTATAAATAACGAGCCATGAATATAAATGCGTATAATTAGCATTACCTTTATAGTCACGTCCATTTTTTTAATTTCTCTCTTCTCCTTTTGCCCATTCTTCATATCTATAATTAGCATCAACCTGTAATTAGCATCAGCGTCAGCAACTGTTAGTGCTGGTTTCACTGTGATCATGAACAGGAGAAGTCCTCCTCAGCTGAAGGCAGGGCCCTGAGCCCTCGGCCAGGCGGCCCCCAGACTGCTCCAGGGCTGGGGTACTGGGGTCGCCATCGGTAAGCAGGTCCGCAGCTCAGCAGAGAAGGTCACTGAAGGAGGGAGAGCCCNGACATCTTTTCCATTCGTCTGTGCAGGCAAGTTCCCTCCTTCCACGACTACAGGACACTGGACAGGAAGGGAATGTGGAGCATGTGTCCCAAGCTCCACCTGGGCGTCCACAGGCACAATTCAACATGGAGGGTAAATGCAGGAGAATCTGTTAGGAAGTTACGTTATAGATCCCCAAGAAAGATACAACTCACAGAGAAGGGAAGTGAGTGATCTGAGAGAAAGAGAAGAAAAAAGAACTTGAAAAGTCACTAAACAAAAGTAAAGAATTCATGGTTAGGATTAAAGTTAGCTAGCATTAGAAATATAATTTCTAGATATAACTGACAATAATAACCTGAAAAAAAATGTTTAAAGCATTTTAGAAAGAGTAAGCTTCTCAGAGGTGGTATAGGACTTATTTACGTGCCAACCCATGCCACATTTTCAGTTTCCAAGACTCTTAGACTCCAAGGGTTGAAGACCGGTCACTCCAACAGCCACACAAGCGAGCTATGGTCGGAAATTCGCTGTCCACAGTCGAGACGCAGTGGAGTGGTCCTGCTGCTGGCGACCCACCGATCACTGGGCCTTCGCCGCAGCTGGCTCCGCAGCCATGCAAGATGACAATTTACTATGCGCTCCCACTTGACACACAAGGCGAGTTGAATGCTAAAGGGTAGAAAAGCTTTCTCGTGTCCTCATAAGAACTAACGGCTTCCCAGCTAGCCCCCCCCCACCCCGCTGGCATCAAGCCCTTCTGAGTGAGACAGGAGGCACGACAGAGACCCCTGACTGTGAGTCTCAGCAGCCATAGCCTTGTGCCCTGCTCCTGGTGCTGGCTGGCCACTTTCTCCCTATTGAGTCTGCTAGAAAGGATTCAAGAGAGTAAAATAAGCCAGGTGCCTCCTGCCTGCCTTCCCTTCCGTTGTGGAGCTCGAGCAAAGCACGCGCGGCTAGGGCTCAGGGAACCACCCACTCATCTAATGAGCCGCAGTGCAGAAAGCCTCTTCCAGGCCGACTGGGTGCCTCTTGGCGCGCACAACCTGGAATCCCATACTTGACATCCTCCTCACTTAAGAATGCGGTGAGGAGTTAAAGCGGGTATTTCCCAGTGAGCCACTTTACTGAGACCCTGAGGCCTAATGGCAAAACGCAACAGCGCTGCCTCTGCACGCAGCGGCGCTCACCGTTTCCTGGAGGCCAGCAGCATCTGACCTGAAGTGCCCATGATAACCTCAGCAGCTCAGCCATGCCAGTGACCTCATGAGCATTTCTTAAAAGAAGATCTTTAGGGGCTGGAGAGATAGTTTGGCAGCCTAAGCACCTGCCTGGCAAGCGCAAGGACCCGGGTTCGATCCCTGGTACCTCATGCCATGCCAACACTGGAACCTCAGGCACACCCTGACAACCCTGAAACCAGTCATGGTGGTGCACACCTGTAATCCCATTGCTGGGGAGGTTGAAACAGGAGAATCACTGTGAGCCCAAGCTGCATAGCAAGACCCTGTACCAAATAAATAAAATTCAAAACATAAAAGAAGGTCTTTGGGCCCAGAGAGATAAAGTAAGTTAACCAAAACCAGCAGGATGCAAGTAAGCAACTCAGCCTTGTGTTTGCAGACTCGCAGCCCCACATTCCACTTGTTCAACCTACCAAGTTGTTCTACATTATAAAGTCCTTCAAGGAACAGGCATTTGAGACACAGAAATGATGCATGACACAACTAGAAATGTTCACAACATAGAGCATGAGCCAGGCTCTGTCAGTGAAGACGAGGTACAGCGCCGCACCTGAGCCATCCTATATGACCCCGCGGCCTGCACTAGGGGGCACACACAGGCACCAGACATACGACCCGTAAGGAGGAAAATGCACACTGCGAGCCAACAGGAAAAGAGGACAACGGCAAAACGTGCCTTGCCCTGCCTGTCTGTCACTGTCACGCAGGAATGGAGGCCCCTGTTTACAGGTCGTCTCATTTTTTCTAAGAAACTGAGTTTACCTGGGAAATATTCTGATTTTTAAATATTGAAAGCTAATGCAATCTTTTATATCACACAGGATGAAAGCTGTCCATGATACAGGTCAGACTGACATCAGATTACCAATACCCTACACCGTCTACTGAACACTGGCATTACTGCAAGGAAAATGTTCCCTTCTTTGTCCCTGGATTCCAGAAGTGTGAAGCCAAAACAAAGTTCTAGGGAACTGGAATGAGTGAAAACAGGCTACAGCACCATTACCAGGGAGGACGGAGGTCCGTGCCCTCAGCTAGGGGTGGGACCAAGTCCAATCTTGCGCTCCGGCATCCCAGCCTCTCCAGGTCTGCAGGCAGCCCTGTCCTCGGACCCCTCCCGGCCCAGCTGCCTGGCCCCGGAGGAGCTCTCGGCTCACTGACCTGGTCGCTAACCCAGTCTTCATGTCCAGATGCCAAGGGGCAGCTCCACACCCAGGCTTGCCACGCAAAAGACTGTCACCCACACACCCCTGCCTGTGTGGGTCCATGTCTTGCCTTTCTTCCTGATGAGTCTAGAAGGACAAAAGTAATGTTTCGTGTATGCTTGTAGAATCAACTTTTAACACACTGGCACAATGAATGAGCGAACAAAATTTCTTAAATGAAATGTATAATATAATATTGATGTACAACTTTTTAGATAATAAATTTTAAAAGTAAAATATTATTCATCACAATAGTTTTTTCAGGTAACAGATCCTCCTGAGGAGAATATATATCCATTTTTTAAATTATAAACTACAAACAGGTCCTTTCCTTGCTTCTGACTTAGAAGAAGAAACAATGGCTGGGTTGATGGCAGCCATCTCAAGACCCTAAAGGAGAAGCTTTGTCTCCCTGAGACAATTTCATTCTAAGCTACAGGCTTCCGCACTCAGGTTTGGGGTCTTCTGTGGAGAAGGACCCTGGAAACAGAGCAGAACTTTGTCAGTCTGCTAAAATAACTTCTGTGAAACCCACTTGACTGTAACTAAGATGGTGACGCGAGTCCAAGATTAAAAAGGTATGCAGGCAGGGGCCGGGGAGATGGCTCAGTGGAATAAGCGCTTCCCTGGCCAAGTGCAAGGGCCTGAGT
>NDGM011161873.1:0-10437 GCA_002564305.1 Octomys mimax | reverse complement strand
GTGAATCAGTGGCTGACTTGGCTAGAAACTGCTGAAGAAGAAGAATCTGAAGAAGAAGCTGACGAGAGAATCAGCCAAAGCCTTCAATTGTGCAAAACATACTGTTGCTATGATGTAACGGCATGTGACCTAACCACTGCGAAAATCCATTCTGCTATAATGTTTTCACAATATTTAAAGCAGAAGCATGTCAGTTTAGCATGCATAAGGTTTTTTTGTAGTGTAATGTCTTTTTTTTAAAAAAGATTACAAGTATTTATTGCAAGTACATTTTTTCCAATATTAAAAATAGAACATGTGACTAGAAACATTCAGAGAATGGAAGCTGTCAAACCTATTCCCATGTCATTTGCACATAATGCATCATCCAAGGACAAGATAATTTGCAGCTTAAAATTAGGGAACCCTGTACACTATTTAGACAGTGAGAAAGAAAAACCAGACAACAAATGCAATACTCAACATTTTACAGAATTTAAGCACCTAAAACTGTACTACTTAACATATTTCTCCATGAACTTTATGTGAAATTCAGATTGTATTGTATTATTTACAAATCTCTTGTCTTTCTTCTGATCATCTACACCTTTTGCACAGTTCTGAAACACAACATCACCATTCCACCTTCTTTTAACTTTGACGTTGGCCTGAGGCTGAGATGGGCCAGTGTGATTAAGGTGAGGGTTTCCACTAAGAATGTTTTCCATAGGAATCCTTTCTTCAGCTTTTTGATCTTGCTACTTCCTGGCCTACTCTTCAGCTCTTTCTTTTTAAATTTTTTTCCAATTCTGCAAGAAGAGCTGCAGTACCATCATCCTCATTCTCTTCGAAGTCTTTATCTTCCTCATCAAGGATCATCTGCATCAAGGTTGGCAGCAGGAATCTGGTCTAAGCGAGGCTTCTCAACACCGCAGAGGAGGTAGTGTGTTCTCTGGTTGCAGATCTCCATTTTTTTCTCTTGCAGCAGCTCTCCCTCTCTCTTCCAATTCTTTCCTAATGTCATGGCCACGAACCTCTTCAAGATCATCCTGAGTAATTTGTCTATATTCTATCTTTGTATGAGACGGGAGATCCCTACTTGAATCCTGTTTTGAGAGTTGGCTCAGGTCACCTTCTCCTTTTGCTCTTCCACCTCTTGAAGGTTCAAAGGTTGGCCTGGCTGCAGTCGTCATTTTTTTGTGCTGTGTGAGGAGGTCACACCACAATCCTGCTGCTGCTCACTTGGGCTCAAAGAAGGACTGTAGTATAATGTCTTAATCATAGTCTGCCACCAAATATTTTAGGGGTATCTTTAATGTTTAGACAGTATATTAGCAGCATGCAATAATTACATCATAAGTTCTCAAGCAGAGGCAGTTTATTGCGAGGACCTTTTTTTGATGCCAGTTACTGTAAGCTGTTTTCAGTTAGAACACTGAATAGCAACACCGAATACTGTAGAAATGCACTTTGCTCAGTAATACTTGAATTGTTGCAGTATTTGATTATCCATTTGGTTGTTACAGAAAAATTCTTAACTGTAATTGATGGTTGTTGCTGTAATATTATATTGCCTATATTTGTGCCTCTAATAATGGGCTTTATGTGCTAGATTTTAATATCCTTGAGCCTGGGCAAGCGCACAGTCTTTTTATTTATTAATTTTTCTCGGAACCAGGGATTGAACTCAGGCCCTTGTGCTTGCCAGGGAAGCGCTTATTCTACTGAGCTATCTCTCTGGCCCCAGTCTTTTTAAAAGAAACATAGTTTACTTGTACAAAACTGGTCAGTTCTGAGAGATCGTTAATGCCCTTGAAGTGGTATTTGTGGATGTGAAACAAATGGTGAGAATTTGAATTGGTTCCTCTTATTATAGTTTTGAAATTAAGTCTACTTAATTTATCAAATCACAGGACTGGGGAGATGGCTTAGTGGAATAAGCACTTCCCTGGCAAGCACAAGGGCCTGAGTTCAATCCCTGGTTCCACAAAATAATTATCAAATCATGTTGATGCCCTGATTTTATATACTTGTATCTATCAATAGACATTGTGATACTTGAAAAAAATAAATAAAAAATCCTTTGACTGTTTTTTCAACATGATGCTTATGGATTAAAATGAGGCTTTCTCCAGAATTTGTGGAGCCAAAAGCAAGAGTAAAAATGGAATGAAAATACCAAATAGGAAAATGTTCTCTTATGTTTACCTAAAAGGTAAGATTCAAGTTTCCAATGACACAAAAGCTGAGAGGATGGTGACACATGCACAAAAATTGTCCCCCACCTCATAATGGCAGACCAGCCCCTTTTCCCTTTGTCCTTAATCGCACTGGTTTATTCAAATGTGCACATCACAGCCCCCATCCTCGAGCTCTCTCTACAAGGAGACGCAGGATCCGATCTACCCTGGGGAGAACAGACTGGAGGAGGTGTACGTGAATTCAGGCAGTTGGGACAAAGATTTCTAGGGTTTTGAGCGGCCATGTCATTGTCAGAAGTCAAGGCATGGTTCTGGCCTTCCACCTGTCCTAGTTCCCTGGACTCCTCACCTGTAGGAAGGAAGCGGGTAGGAGGCTCCGAGAAGAGAGATCTAGAATAGTGAGACTCAGCCTGTTGCCTCCCAAGCGGCTGTGTGAGCTACTCATGGGATGGTGCGCCTCACCAGAGTGGAAGTGAGGTGCATGGTTTTGCACACTGTATCTGAAGTAACATTTTCTGTTTTTCCTTAGGATTATCTCCTGAAGAAACCAGTATTAGTTTGGATGTGTTATCATAGCTCCACAGTCATGAAGTGATATTGCTATGAAACATGCCACTCAAAAGGAGGTCAATCATGACCAGTTCCAGAAGATAGAAGTTTTCTTTCTAATAAAAGAAAACATATATATATATATATATAATGTTATATATGTGTATTACATATAGACATAAACATATGCATATGTATAATGTATTGCCAATAGGTATTTGTATTAAAGGTTTAAATAATTTCTATCATTTATGAAAGTGCAGTTAGTGACAAAGATGAGTCATCACTGATTCCACATTATATTCTTCCTAGTGACAATACCAATTTAATTAAATTTAAAAACAAGCCACCTGGAGCAGTGGCATGCATTTGTAGGCCAAGTTCAGGAGGAAAGTGGAGGCGAGAGGATTGTTTGAGTTTATGCGTGTAAGGCCAGCCGGAGCAATGCAGAGACACCCGTTAGAACAAAAACATCAGTGAAAGCAAAATAAAAAACCAAACAGGAAGACTCTGTTATATTGACTAATAAAATAATGTCTGTCCTTCAAATGAGTATTAATTTCGTGGCCTATTTTCTATAAGATTAGGATAAGGGGTCATAGTTAATGGTAATGGTTGCGTGGAAAGTATCTGGGAACTTTAATAGAAACTTTTATATGTGAAAAAAATGAACGAAAGTTTTCAATTTATTAGGATTATCCTGTTGTAAAGGACAGAAATGCTAGCTCCGTGGATGCTGTGACTGCCTCTTGATCTCTAATCTGAGCTTTTATTACTACAAAAAAGATCAGTTTGGCATTATAATGGAAAACTTTAAACAGGTAAGAAGAATTGAAATTAAAATGTATATAGTCGACTAATAGGGCTTCACTTTAATAACAGTCTTTTCACCTTAGAAATATAGGAATTTCTTTTTAGAAAAGATGTGTAATATTTATCTCTTTGTCTTAACATATATGATTTTTGCACAGAAATTATGATTATCAAGAAAATTCTAACCTTAAAAATATTTCACCTGACAATGAATAACCATTATTTAATCTCCGAATCTCCCATGTAATTTTGCCAGAAAATGAAAGTAATCCCGAAATACTTACTTTGTATACATCTTGGAAAAGTATTTCTTTATAATACAAAAGAAAGAGGGAAATTTTAGTTTTAACAGAGTAATATTGAGTAAGAGAAATTCACCCACAGAATTAATGCAAGGAGATCATTTTTAAAGAAGTTAACTTGGGCTCATCTGCTGTAGAACTAACATAAGAATTTCATTCACAGAAGTTCAGGTGGACAGACTCAGGAAAGCACATGCCAGGGATTTTAAAGTGCAGTTTCTAGCTCATGGTTCTAAAGCTCATTTGGCTTCAGAGATGATCCCGATATTGGAGTTCATTTCATGCTAAGACTGAATGAAATCTACTAGAGGGATTCAGGAATGCCTCAACTATATATAGCAGGTCATGAAGACTGGCTGGCTGACCCCTTCTTTCATAGCTATGCTAAAGGCACTGTGCAGAGGCTAAGCAATTTTTTTCAGGACTCAAAAAAAAAAAAAAAAGCATAATTTTCTTTCTTAAATCAAGAAGCATCTTCTAGCACTACTGTCATTAAAACTGAGACATTTACCAATTGCTTTCTTTTAGCCCACGAAGGTTACTAGGTGTAAATTGTAATTGAACAAGAGATATATTCTATCAAGTATGGATCATCAAGTCAAATTCTGAAGCGTGTCCACATCATTCCTCCATTCCTTCAGCCAAGTATCTCCAGGCATGATGCAGACCGGAGAAATGATTAAAGAATATTCAGCACCCCTCCTGTGATCCAAAGCTCCTCACCAAGTAGGGATGGAGAAGTAGAAGCAAGAATCTTTTTTTTTTTTGTATTTTTTAGGAAAGGATCTACAGGGTGTTCAGGGTCTCACTACGGACTTGTAGTGATCCGCCTGTTTACAGCCTCCCAAGAGCTGGGATTACAGGTGAGCGCCACCACTCCCAGTCTCAATTACCATCTCAGCACACTGCGGGGGCGGGACCAGCACGGCAGGCTCTGGAGATGGAACCTGGGACCCTGAGTCTGCACCTGCTTGCAGGTGCTTTAATCTGCTAAGCTATTTGGCTGGCCCTACAAGCAAGAATCTACTGTGGTATTACAATACATAAACGCTGTAGCCTTGGAAGGATCGGTTTGTAGGTAATTAGAGGAAACGGAATATACTCTGGAGTGATGAAGATCGGTTAAGAGTTTAAATGCAGAGTGAAGACTGGGATTCAGAGGGTTTTCCTGGGGAGGAATGGAGGTGGCGGCAAGTCACCAAGGAGAGCGGCAGCTCAGGGACAGAGCCGAAGTCCCAGCAGTGTTGGGGTGAGCAGGCTCAGTGGTGATTATGACCGAGACTTACACTCTGTTTTCTAACAAAGGTCACACTGCGCCGTGGTTATTAAATTAAACCAATAATGACTATAAGCAGATCTCACTTGGAACTTGTTCTGTTGATGTTTTTATTAGATTCTAAATGGATACCACTGTAATATGATTTAGAAGAATGAGTTCTATAGCTAATGCTATTCTATTAATCTTATAGCGGATTTTAGAAATATACAAAGAACAGTAAAAATAACCATTACTCATAATTCGCTAGCAACTCAAAATGACCACAGCTAAAAATCTCAGCTTTATGTGTGGATGTACCTACTTATATTTATCTACCTTGTATTACATAGAAGGTAATAAAATCATCACTGTTCCATCATGATATTTGGTTTATGCCTAGGTAACTCATGTAAAAATATAGTTATAACCAAGGAAATATATGAAAAACAGGAAAATATATTTATTTAATAAATTCATAATGAGTAATAATAACCTTCAATGTATAAGAATATGGACAAGCATTGCAACTGTAAGGGTGACTCAATATTTGGTAGAGCAGGTAGATTTTTAACATGACTAAAGAATATGTAGAAAAAGGAAATGATATGAACATATAAGAAACTATCAGTAAGTATGTCGCAGTAGTAATATTTTGAATAGCAAATAACTGGAAACAATGCACTATTTCAAATGCATATAGCTAATAATATATAAGATACATATTAAGATATTATAATATATAATATATAAGAAAGAGTTGTAGCACTGATCTAAATATGGGGTGAAGTATTAAAAAATGTGTTGAATGAAAAATATTCCTAAAACTGGTATAAGATAGAATGAAAGAGCCAGAAGAAAAGGATGCAAAAAAGGAGGGTGTAGGAGAGAGAGAAAATTTTATATTAAGCTTTTTAGGATATTACTATTATTTGTAATATATTGTAGTTATAAAACTATAAAACTGAAATGTTAAGAGAAAAAAATTTATACTTTGTAAATTTGTTTCAAAAATTATCCTCTTTAGCATACAGTATGTATTAAATTCACTATTTTAACTAAATTAAGTTAATTTAAAGTGATAGAAATCAAGAACTCAAATAATAATAAATGCTGGTACACCTATGAGGGGAAAAGAAATCCTTCTACATTGTTGGTAGGAATGTGAACTGGTAACATTCACTATGGAAATCAGTATGAGGATTCCTCAAAATCTGTAACTTAGAAATTCCACTTGACCTAGCTACTTCCTGTCTATACATCCTCCAGAAAGAGTTAATCCATTGTATTGCAGGGATATGTGAGTAACCACATCAGCAGCAGCACCATCCACATGAGCTACGTCTTGGAGGTGGCCCAAATGCCCATTCACAGATGAACGGATAAAAAAATGTGACGTTTGTACAGAGTGTAGTACTACTCTGTCGTAAAGAAAGACAAGCCAGTCATTTTTAGGTAAATGAATGCCCCCTGAGACTACAATCATAAGTGAAATAAATCAGACACACAAACTTACAATATTCCATGACTACTCATAGAAGAAACCCAACATATAAATAAAGAGAAAAATAAAATAAGATGTATGAAGATCTTTTTTTCAAATGGAAAGGAGATCAAGAGATGGAAGTAGGAGGGAAAAAGAAGAGTAACGGGGAATGGAGAAAGAATTGAGATGCATTATGCCCATGTACCATCTCCCATAGCAAATGTAGTCTCTATGTAATGCAATCACAGGCCAATAAAATAAGAAGATCTAAAGAAAAGTGAAGAAATCAAATTGCTGACATGAAGGCACTGGATAGGGGTATCTTTCAGAGTTTTTGTTAGTAAATGGGTAATTAAACCAAAGTTGTTTTTTTCTCTGAATTGAATCTATTTCATCATTATGACTGGGGTATCTCCAGAATTTATTCAGTCCAAAACATTGCCAGTAGAATGAATGAATACATGACAGCTGACAGGGTGTATATTCCATATTCATAAGTATATGTAGATCCTATTGATATTAATAAAATATAGGTTCATCTAAACAAATAATTGCTTTCGTACTGGCAAGTTGTCCTTTTACATTTTCCCATCAGAGAGATTAAAGTACAACCTTCTGTAATGTGAATACAGTACAATTTGATGGGCAACAATTCTTCGAAGGGAAGCAAAAGGTATCTATGCAATCAATGCTCTGGTGCAGCGTATGTGTGTGCGTGTGTGCATGCGTGTGTTTGTGTGAGTGGTTGATTTATTTTCCCACACTTGAAGCTAGGTTGTACTGTTTCCCAGCTGTATTCACCAATAGGACCTGGCTGAATCGATCCTTTCAGACTTCTGAGTTGAGGGATAACCCAGATTTTAAGATGAATTAAGAAATAGAGAGCACAAGAAGAAAAGCTCAGACACAGGCAGGAGGCCTGGTGGTAGCACAGGAAAAGAGATTCGGTCACCCCAGCCTTTGGTTGAGGTACACAAATCTCATTTAGAAGCTGAGCCGGGGCCCAGGCAATACTATACATCCCAGTTGAGCTGAGTGCTGTTGTAGGAGTCCTTATCTCTACATTTATATCTATATATTATCCACATTATAGATGCCCCCTTTCTGCTCCAAAAAGCAAGCACATATTTATTACCTTAAACAGTTTTCCTTCAGCTTTGTTCATGTACTTTTGACAAATCAAACTTGTATATGTTTAATGCATACCACACAGTGTTTTGATATACAATGTGGACTAATGACTCTCAGTAAAGGTAAGTGATATATACATCCCCTTACACAGTTACCTTTGATTTGGGTGTGTGTTAGTGATAATACTTAAAATGTCTCTTTAGTAAATTTTATGTGTACAATATGTCACCATTAACTATGATCACCATACTACAAAATATGTGTCCAAAACCTTCCTATTTCATCTATGAGTAAATGTTTGCACGCTTTAGTCAACTTAGCCCTTTTCCTCCACAACTAACTCCCATTCTGTATCTTTTTAGTCATTATTTTGTGTTTTTGTGAGTTCTGTTTGCAAATTCCACATACAAGTAAGATCATGTACTACTTGTGTTTCTTTGCCTGGATTATTACACTTAGGTAATGTCTCCCAGATTCATCCAGGCCATAAATGAGATTTCCTTCTTTGAGGACAAATAAATTGTACAAGCACTGATCAAAAAACACAGCATGTGTTAAATTTAAAAATAAAGTGGGAAAGCACAAGGCACACCACCATTAGTCCCCCTGGTGTAGAACACACCCATCCCTTCATAATTGCCATTTTCTGAGGCGGTTTTGTAAGACCATTTTCCTGAGGGTCTAGGCAGTATAATAAAAAATTCATTGAATGCTGCTACCAGGTGCCAAACAACAGGAAAACAAGATCATAAATATAGTGCAGTGTGCCTTTCTCCACTCTATTCACTGGTCCTGGCACTGGATGACTTCTAGCACTTTCTAAAAGTCAAACGGAAGACAACAGATAAATGTGTCAAACCAAACTCCGAACCCTGAGGCAGCCCCAGTGTTACTACTAAAGACAGGAAGGGTAATTCCAGAACTCATTCAGAAACTGGCAGGAATGTTGGTTAAGTATGTTCGGAGAAAGGCACAGTGTCTGCAGGGGTATTAATGCCAATGTATCTTTTATTTTATTAATTTTTTAAAAATTTAAAATTCTAACAATATTTTTATTACATTGCATATACATAAGTCCCTATCTTGAATTGTTAATTATACAGTCTCTTTAACTGGAATAGACATACCTAGTGTATATTAAGACATATAATTAGTAAACTAGAATGAACTAATTAGCTAGTGTCTGTAATAATTATTTCGTATTAGAATTGGTTCACAATGCATGCTTTTCTAAAACTGATTCTATTGTCAGAAAAATAAATTGCCATCTCCTACAGATGCTATTTTCTATGTATGTATGCTACTTGTTATAACATTTTACCTATAATATTTTATGTCATTTTTTATAGTTTTAGCTTATATTATAGTCATTTTCATAATAACAATGTAATAAAATATGGTTTATGGCTTTTTATGTTCTCTGCTCTGTACAGAATATAAAGTAATTCATTTAATAAAATGAAGTAAAATTTGAGTTTAATTAAATCTTATGGAATGACGGCTATAAATGCTCATGAGACAGGAGTTTTGATTTCAGGAAAAGTTCCTGCTCTCATTTTCATGGTTCTCCTAATAATTTCAGCCTGCAGAGAGGTAGGGTGCGCAAGCCACATACTCTTTGGGGTTTCCTAACTCTAATCAAGGGTGGGAAGACCTACTGATACATACATTCACATGCAATGAAGCCTGCCATGTGTGCATTTAGTTGAATTCCTAAGACACACTTGTCAGAAGGAGTATTTACCATGGTCTCATCTCTTAAGCACAGTCCGTAGCACAAGGAAGAAGAAGGAGGAGGAGGAGGAGGAGGAGGGGGATGAAGAAGGGGAGGAGGAAAAGGAGGAGGAAGAGGAGGAGGAGGAAGAAGGAGGAGGAGGAGGAAGAAGGAAGAGGAAGAAGAGGAGGAGGAAGAAGGAGGAAGGAGGAGGAAGGAGGAAGGAGGAGGAAGAAGAATAAGGAGGAAGGAGGAGGAAGGAGGAAGGCGGAGGAGGAGGAAGAGGAGGAGGAAGAAGAAGATGATGAAGAAGAAGAAGAAGCAGAAGAAGAAGCATTTAAATTTTAACAGATGATTTGTATGAGTACGTGTGAAAGCATCTGGAGTGAACACCATTAGGACTATTAATAAAACCTGGAAATAAACTGAAATTATTGGAATAAACATTCCAAAGATACAAAGATTCTGCTTTTTTTTGGGGGGGGGGGAGTATTGCAATGTAGCTTTTGAAAAATGTCTTCAAAACTTAAGGCAAATACTTTACTAAGAGGACAATTGAGAGGGATTATGCTGGTGAAGTACTTGATGTTAGGTGAAAGAGCTACAAAATTTCAGCTGGAAAAGAGATTGGGAGTGGGAAAAAGTAAGCAGATGATGGATTCTTCTTTGTGATTTTTTTTTTCCTTTTGGTCTTTTTGAGACAGGGTCTCGCTATGCAGTTCAGGCTGTCCCGGAACTCTCTTTGTAGTCCAGCCTGGCCTCAAACTCACAGCGTTCCTCCTGGTTCAGGCTCCCAAGTGCTGCGATACCAGGCACACGCTCCCATGCCCAGCTTCTTCTGATTCTTAAGAGGAAAGAATGGGTGGAACTAAGATGTAAATCACTTTAAATGTATTATCTGGAAATATATATTAAGAAAAGCCTTTTAAGTTATTTAAAATAGTCACTCAGGGGGCTGGCGAGATGGCTCAGTGGTCTAAAGCACCTACTTGGAACAAGCTGAACTA
>NDGM011161866.1:0-10504 GCA_002564305.1 Octomys mimax | reverse complement strand
AAAAAAAAAAAAAAAAAAAAAAACCAATAAAATTAAAAAATGACACAATTTATAATCGCTCAAAAGAAGAGTCACACTTAAGTATAAAACTAACGATTGTGTATGGGACTCATGCCAAATCGCTGATTATAGATCTAAATAAATGAAAAGATTTGCCGTGTCCATCAGTGGGAAAACCAAACACAGTTAAATGTCAATTCACTTCTCCTCTATCGGCGACTCCTGCCGTGTTCCTATCCCTTGGCAAGTGTTATGGCGCACAGTGGGGAAAGAGAGCAGGAGACAGAGTAGAGGTGCAGGGAGGGATGTGAGATGGCCAGTTGTTCTTGGGGAACAAAAGACCATGAGGCACCCAGAACCATGGTGCTTATTTATTTCATCCGAGTCAGGAACAACCGACCAAGAGCAGCAAGTGTTCCTGGGAACCGTCATGGTGGCTACGGCGGCGGCAGCCCAAGTGTTCTTGCCAGGACAAGGATGAGACAGGGAGGCAACAGGAGGCTGCAGCTCCCCTCCCCCACCCCCGCTGCCTTACTGCCTCCAGCCGGCCTCGCCTTGCTCTGTGAGCAAGAGCGTGGTTAGCCCGAGGGCTTCCCTCTGTGACCAGAAAAGAACAGGGAGTTTCCGAGCTCCAGTCTGGTTCAAAGGCAAAACTAGAACGCCGCTGTGGACCTTCCCTAGACTGAATTTGTAAATCATGGTCCCCAAGACTCCCCCACATTAATAACCAAATTTGATACAATTTCTGCTTAGATTCCCTGCAAAATCCAAAAGATATTAAAGTGCCTTTAATAGTTACATAAAGTTATTCTAAAATTAACATTTACAAGCAAGATAATTAGAATATATGAAACTAATCTGATAAAGAAAAATAAAGTTGGGGAAGTCACTCTGACCAAGTGTAGGAATTTTATGCAGTCACAGAAATCAAGACTTCCTGAGGTAGGGCCCGATGCTTATTTCTTACACATGGCAGCAAGAGTATCCTAGGTAAAAGAAAAACATCAATAAACTGTCTTCATAACAATTAAAAATTTCTTTCTGTGAAATATACTCTTAAGAGCTGAAAGGATATGCTACCGATAAGGAGAAAGCATTTTAAAGCTACACATATCACAAGGACACGCTTTCTACACCATATAAAGAAACACCAAAACTTCATAGTTTAAAAATATGCAGAATAGGCAATTATAGAAGAACAGGCAATGATGAGACATTTTACCAAGAAGGTGCATGTGGGAAATAAGCATCAGGAATGCGGCGCAGTCGCTCCCACGATGGGGCAGCGCTGTATACTTACTGAAAAGAACTAGAATAAAAAATACTGACAATGCCAAATGCTGGCTAGAATGCTCAAAAACTGAATTTCTCAAACATTGATAGAATGCAAAATGGTAAACTCTCACTAGAAAATAGTTTGGCAATTCCTTGATAAACTAAACATTCATTTGCTACAGGATGCAGCAATTATGGTCCATGGCATTTACACCAGAGAAATGAAAACTCATTTTCACACAAATGCTCGTAACAACTTCTGGACCCAAACCAGAAGCATCCAAGGTGTTCTTCAATAGGCAGTTAAACAAAACTGTGGTACACTCATACTATGGAATATTACTCAGTAATAAAAAAGAATACTTGAATGGTTCTAAAAGATATTATGCTGAGTTTTAAAAATGCCAGTTTCAGAGAGCCACATACTGTGTGACTCTACCTAGCTCCTGTTCTTGGATGCCACAAGCATGAGTGAAGAAGACATCAGTGATTGTTAAGTGTTCGGATGATGTGGGGGAGGGAGTTATAACTACAGAGATTGTGTTCCCTAAAAATAACACCTACCTGGAGAATAAACTGCAGCTGTGATTAACAGCTGGTCATTACCATGGGATAGCTGGTGTCGTGCAGAAAATTATACCTCACTGTTTGCTTGCTTGGTGGCTACTCTGAAATGGCAGCTGTGGAAAGAGCAGGTTGGTTGAGGCTAACATTTTTGACATCTAGTTACGTCTTATTTTTGGAGAAACGTGGAATGATCACAAAAGAGATCTCTGTAGTAAAGAAATAGAATTTTACTTAATTACAATCTCTACAAATGTAAAACATAGGCACAAAATCACACACACACACACACACACACACACACTATACCAATGTCTGTTTCTAGACTTTGGTGGTGTACTGTCATTATTTAGGGGATATCCAATGGTAAAATTGAGTGAAGCATGGTATGTTTGCCATTTCCTATCAATTTATAATTATTTAAAACTAAAAGTTTTTAAAGCAGTTTTCTGGGTGAAATCCTTACCCCTCACAGTACCAAATGTTAGTCAAGATTAAGGACTAACAGGGATTCATTCATTGCGGACAGGAACACAACATTGTACATCTGTTTTGAAAGAGACAACAGCAATTGATTGCACAGTTAGACATACTCTTAAAATATAAATCAGGAGCTGCACTCCTCAGTATTTACCCAAGTGAGTAAATAACTTATGACTAGGTTAAAACTTATACTAACATTTTTAGCACATTTATTCATAATTTCTCAAAATTGGGAGCAAGCAAAATACCCTTCAATAGATAAACTGTGGTCACCCATAAAGCAGAGTACTATGCAGCATTCAGGAGAAATACACCCTCAGGACAGGAAAAGACACCAAGGCAACTTCTGTGCCTTCAGCTAAGGGAGAAAAAGCAGTGTGAGAAAGCTCCGTACTCTGTGAATGTAACTGTCCAACACCCTGGAAGCCCATAAGCAAAGGAGTGATGGTTGCTGGGGGGTGGGGAGGGGGGGAAGCTGGTGGCACACAGAGCATGTTGCAGGCAGTGACATCATTCCACCTGACACCACAAGGGTAGATATATGACTTAAAGTATTTATTGGACTAAATAAGCCTAATGTCTTTGGGCATTCGTAGTAATAAGTATAAACAGTGGTTTATCAATATAGCAAGTACACTACACTTAGAGCTCATAATCGTAGAAACTGAACGGGAAGTGTGGGGGAAAGGAATGTGGGAACTCAATCTGCAAATTTTTCATAAGTTTAACAGCACTGGAAAAGAGAAGTATGCTTTAAAAAATTGCTTACTTATATGGGAGTATATGAATGTTTTAATTCCATATTTATCTAAGTTTTATTTGCATTCTTTTTTTATTTTTAATGTATTTGGTACAGGGTCTCACTACATAGCTCAGACTCATAATGATTCTCCTGTTTTCAGCCTCCGCAGTGCTGGGATTACAGGCGTGCACCACCACGCCCAGACTAGGTTGCCAGGTCAGTGGGTCTGGAGGTGGGGCGGGCTCAGCATGTGGTACTGGGGATGGAACCCTTCCCTGGGCTTGCCGATGTAGGCACTTAGTCCACTCAGCTATCTCGCTGACCCTTATCTAAGTTTTAATGTATTGTCTATTGTGATTTGTTTGTTTCAAAATAAAACTATACAGCTTGGCCTATTCTACCCTCAACAGTCTCCAGATTCTACTTTCTCTTTCTATAAGTAAAAACCATTTTAGGCGTACTACAGGGGTTGATACATTGTGTCAACTTGGCTAGCTCCGCTCTGCAGTTTTATACCCTGGGCCTTGGGGGCTCCGCCGCAGGTCAGGGAGGACGTGCCCTGGGGCGGGGAGGACACGCCCCAGGGTGACGCGGCACAGAAGGGTATATAAGGAGGTGAGGAAGGCCTCTGCGCCTTGCTTCCTTGGAGAAGTCCGGGTCTGGGTCGCACCGCCTTGCAGCTGGGCCACTTCAGGGAGCTTGATCTTCGCTGCCGCGTCGCTTCGGTGGAGCTGGAGCGGCAGACTTCGCAGTCAGCGCAGAGGGAGAGAGGCTCGGCGCACGCCGCGGCCCTGCTCCTGCTCTGCTCTTTGGTGTTTCCGCTGCCTTGAACTGCTGCCCTCTGCCTTAGAGCCAGCAGAGGATAGACTGAAACCTCCACAAACCGTGAGCTGAGTGAACCTTTCCTTCCGTCATTTTGAGCGTCCGGTATTTGTCCCTGCAACGAATAAAAAGTAAGTGAGACACACACTGAGTCTTGCCTTGTGGTTCTTTGTTTTGCTTCTTTTCTATTTTTACCATAAAGATGTTGAAGTACTAAGAAAAGCAGTGTGATGTGCAACTCCGGCCGTATGCTCGCCAGCCACTTTCTGATTACTTTGCTTCTGTCTCCCTTTAACTTTCACAGTGACGCACTGTAGTAAAAATTGACATCAGTATTTACGTGAAAAATCTGAAGGAGCATAAAAGATGCTGGTGACCACGTACCTGGCCAGTGACAGCAAGACGAGGGTCAAGTCTTAGTCCCGGCGGCGGCAGCTGTCCCTCAGTCCTCTTAGCGGCCCCCGCCGCTGGTCTGCATGCTGCCGGTCAGCCCAGGATTCTTTCTCTCTGTTCGTATGGAGATCACGAGTCCGAAAGGTGCAGTTCTGCCAGCAGTCCTGGCGTCACCAGATGGCCCCGGATCGTGCTGGATGCCAACAGCTGATCCAGCCAGCTGCTCATCACTCCGCCGCCAGCTGTCACCAGCTGGTACTACCTTGAACCGGATGCCATAGGTCACCTCCAGCAGACGTGGTTCTCTGCTGCTGGCCTTCACTAGCTGCTGGTCTCCGGAGCTCTTCGGTGCTACCAACCCGTCACGTGTATCCCGCTTCTCTTTAAATGATCAACACAACTCGAGAAATAAACCATCAACAGGCTACAGGACCGTCAGGGCAAGTCTATTTCCCCAGGGCCCGTGGGCAGCCCATGGCGGTCAGTACCCAAGAAGCTGTCCCAGACTAACCTGAGAAGTGTGAGGGGAGCACTGTTTATACAGTAGTTGCAGGCCTGTGATTGGTCCAAGGGCAGGCCCCTGATTGGTTCCAGGACAGCCTCAGCAATCCCAGCTATGATTCAGTGAAGGGACAGGGCTGAAACCTGGGAATCACCTGGACGGCTGTCTGTGGAGGTTGGACATATGAATGGTGGACCTACCTCCCTGCCTCCTGGGTCTCAGCCGCACCAGGGGCCCCCTCTCCCCTCTTCAAAAAGGCAGCGGTAGCCTCTGAAACAGCAGAGTAGAGGAGGAGTGCCACTCTGATAGTGGAGCTGTGCTCATCTTGGAGAGGACGGGAGAGTGGCTGCTAGACAGCCAGAGGGACACCGGGGCATGGCTGTTCCAGTCCATCTGAGGGGACGGGTAAGTGCTCAACGGCCAAGCCACACCCCCAGCCATCGCGGGAGGAGGTGGAAGGTGGAGGTAGAAGGTGGGGGTGGAAAGGTTGGGCGCCCCTGCTCCGTCTCTTTCCTGATTTGTGGTAGATTATGTCACCATTTTAGACATAAATGCTGGCATAGTTTCACAGACAAACATCAACTCACTGTATTTCAAATATTCTTTCCTTCATTTTAATGGTATTATACTGCTCCCCTACTTTTACACAACTTTTCAACTCAAGTCACATTTGCAAATATGATACGGTTCCAAGGATAAGTCAGACTATTCTAGAAATAAAACAGATGTGCAAAGCAACATCTATGGAAGTCCCCTGGTAATGCCAGTCTTTGATGCCCAGTTGCATTCCTGATTAAGTAGGGAATACGTGATGCTGATATGGGTGTAAATCCTGAAAAATATGCGGACCTTTTCTTCATTCTGCTCTGCACTCCCCTGCTATCTGTTCCCTCCATCTCTCCAATTCATCTTCAGAGGCTAAACCCTGGGATTAGAGATTCACTCAGCTGAAGATGGAGGCATGTCATTGACTCAAGGCTCAAAAACCAACAGGGATCGGGATAATGCTGCTCGGCAGAGATATCACAAAAACAAAAGCAAGCCCAATCGTAGGAGGATTTCCAGCAACAGGACGGTCAGCAGACACTCGGAAGAAAAACGGTCCACGAGCCAGGGATTCTGATTAACTCCACAGCTTAAAGTGCATTTCAACATTCAGGTATTTCAAGTACCTGATCACATCTGTTTCCCAGACCCTCCCTCCCCACAAATCAAGTAGCTCAGACACCGGAAACTCTACCACAATTCATTAAATTACTTTATTATATGTATAAAATTCAGTTTGGATCTCAAGTGATAAGCAATGACTGTATCCATGTAATAGAAATTTACATGGTAGAAAGACACTTACAGGATTTATTCCAGAGGACTTGAACAGTGATAATGAAACAAAGAGAAATGGAGGGGACACAAACACAGGACGGAGAACTAGATGGGAAGCCCAGCTGGATGTCACCGCATGGAGGGGCTGGAGAAGGCATCGCCACGCTGGTACCTGATGGCTGGACAGCGCGCAGATGGAGATTATCATGGAAGTGGACAGGTGGAGCACTTGTGGCTTCAGAAAGGCATCAAGGCAGAGGTTTCTTCGTTGATCTTCTCTTTAAGGACGGCCGTCCCCTGTGGTGGAACCCACATGGTTACCAAGGAGTTCAAGGTGCATATTTTGAGTTCCTCCCTGCAGACAGCTTTCTCTTAATGGGCTTACTATGGAAAAGCCTCTTAATGGTGGTCTGATCTTTCGTAAAGATATTTCCAACATGAGCTGTAAACCTACACCTATTCTGCAAGTGAGCATGAAGGAGCATCCAGTCTTTATTTTTAGCTTTTTTGAAAACCCTTTTCAGACTGGAGGATAAAAAAAAAAAACAAATAAGCATTGGCCTGAAGAGATTCCTGTTTCATCTACTGAATTTACCACAACCCCGAGGGATCTGCACTCTGGAAATGCTTCTGAGTTGGCAGGAACCCTCAGGAAACACACCCTGGAAAGTATGCAAACCCTACACACTTACACCCCTAACTCCGTGAGATGCAGTATTTCAGTGGGGAAAAAGTGGCCTTAGAAGCTGGAGGTCATTTCCAAGATTTATTCAGTTTGTGCAATGGGATGACAGCTCCTTTGGGGAGCATCAGGACGACGCCAGTGTCTAATTTGTTGCAGAGGCACAACCTGCCCTCCCCTTCCCTCCCCCATGGCATCAGATGTCCTGTTCTGCGTCTGGTCCCCTCCCTCACATCACTNCATGTGTGTCTTTCTCTGACCACGTCCAACCCACCTCCACGTGACTCAGAGAGGCCCTTGGGCTCTCGCAGTGCTCCTTTTGCGCATGCCCTTGATGATCAAGACAGTCCCGGCAATGATGCCCACCAGGCCCACAATCAGGCCCAGGGCACACACCACGTTCTCTGTAGTCTCAGAGAGAGGGCTTCGCTCTTCAAACTCTGGGGAGAAATGAAATGGGCAGATGGTAATGAATGCAGTAGGGAATAGCTTTTGGATCAAAGGTACTCAAGCACGTAGCTACTGATACATTAAAGAAGGGGAGGCCAGAATGCTGCATTGAGAGGAGTGCAGAGGAAACTTCAACATGAAGAGGGCTAAGAATCCTGCATACCCCAGTGCTTGAGGAGAGGTTGGTCCAAACCCAGGTGCTCCACTTTGCAGTCATAGAAATCCTCAGTGGAAGGCAGGAAGGGGAGATAATGGAACTTGCGGAACAAGTTGTCTTCCCTGGGGAGCACGACTGTGGATGACACTCCTGTGTCGACAGGCTTTCCATTTTTGAGCCATGTGACACTGATCACCGGAGGGGAGAATTTGTCAACGAAGCAGATGAGGACATTGGGCTCTCCCAGTTCCACGGGGCCGTGGGACAGCACGGCTACCTCAGGACGCGCTAGAAGACACATGACAGAGGTTAGCCTTCATCCCTTCAGCTTGCTCCTCTGCCTCTTGCACTGATTGGCTACAAAACCACCTAATGATTCTAAAACTAAAGAGCAAAGCAAAACAAAATAGTGAAAACTGCGCCCTGAGAAGTCCATGCCTGTTCTCAGGTACGTAGCCCAGACACTCGCGAGGCAGTACCAAGGAATGAGAATTCCAAAGCCCTCAGTCCTGGCTTCCCCATCATGGGCTCAGGGCGAGGCCTTTGTGAGTGATCGTGGATGCGAAAGAGCACATCTAGAAAAGCATACATTCATGCAGTCCATGGCATGAACATTTGTGGTTTGCTTCTGGTAGGGTCAGAGGGCTGGGAGGGAAAGTGGTAATAATATAAGAGAAATTGCTGTTTTGAATCTATGGGTTTCAACATCTAGGCGCGCACAGAGAGGTACCATTGGTGTCCGGAGTGTTGTTGGAGCGCTTCATCATGATTTCCAGATTGGCTTTGTCCACAGCCATATTGGCCAGCGCTCCTGAAGCCTCAAAGCTGGCATACTGTCCGAATTCTTCAAGCCTCCAGACTGTCTGCTGTTTGTTTAAGTCCACATGGAAAATCTCGTCACCATCAAAGTCAAACATAAATTCTCCCAGATCATCAGGGTACAAGTAGAACTCTGCCTGGATGATCTTATGTTCCTCTGAAAAAGCAGAAGGGGGAGTTAGCATAGGATCAGGAGAGGAAACTGAAGAGGATCCTACAGGTATGTGGACAGGATGCGGTGGAGAGGGGAGAAGCCAGTGGGACAGAGGAGGGTGGAGAGCAGAGATGAGTGGAAAGACGGGTCTGCAGGCGGGGCCCTGGTACTGGAGAACGCACAGAGGGAGGACAGAGGGAAGCTGGTGTGGAAAAGGCTGGGCAGAAGGAGATGGCAGATGACAAGTTCAGAGTCTTGTGACAAGGGCCGGCCAGATAGCTCAGTGGATTAAAAAGCCTGCTTCCGCAGAGCTCAGCGGCGGGTTTGGTCCCTGGTGTGCCATGCCAGCCCCACCCCCGGGGTGCACTGAGACAGCGATTGAGACTGGGCGTGATGTCACACACCTGTAATCCCAGTGCTTGGGAGGCTGTAAACAGGAGAATCACTATGAGTCGGATCTACCTAGTGAAACCCTGTACACCCTACACACCCTATACACCCTGTCCTAAATTCACTAAAAGAAAAAGAGTTTTGTGGCACTGCTACCTGGCTCCACATTACTAGCAGAGAAATGCTTTTCTTTTTAGAAACTCAACAACAGCCCCCAAGAGAAAATACTCCCTCACTCTCCTTTACCCGGGCACAGAACACACAAGCAGGAACCCAGAGCATCTTTCTCCCAACAAGGTGCTCTAATGAGAGAACTGTGCCTTGAACACTCTGATGCTCAAGCATTGCTTGAACTTTGGAATCACATAAAGTCTTGAATACTTGGGCCGGGACTTAGATCAGCGGTGTGGCACTTGCCTCGCATGCGTAAGGTCCTGGGCTCATCGTCAGCACTGTGAGACAAGACAAGATAAAGCGAACAAGCAAGAACTCTCTATTACTTTACTTACCTAGTGATCTTGGGTAGATTATTCTACCTTCTTGTGTGTAATATTCTAGTTATAGTTCTGTTGGGTTTTGATTATGCTATAGTCTTGGTTTTAACATTAAGTAAATGGAAGTGACTTCTTAGTGTATTATCAGGCTTCTGACAAGTACTGTTCACATTTTAAGCTTAAAAATTGGTTTGTATATAAGGATTAGACAAATATAATTTGGGCTTGAGACACCCTGGAAATGAAGATCTGACTGTACTCTAGAACATCTGCTTTCTTGGATCAACCTTGGCAACTTGACCTTTTGTTTATTTGGGGTTTTTTTTTGTTTGTTTGGTTGGTTGGTTAGCTGATTTTTTTTTTTTTTTAAGTAGGGACTAAACTTGGGACCTTGTGCTTTCCAGGCACGCAGGTATGCCACTGAGGTATATCCCTGGTCCTTAATGCTTCTTATAATAAGACTGTGATTATAAGACCTATTTTGATTGGAACTGAGTATAACCCATATCAAGAGAATAATCAATTTGAAAAAGAAAATCTAGAACTGAAGGTTGTGCAGCGCCCATGTGTGTAGATGAGAGGGGAGGATTTCTACACTTAGTCTTCAGAGAAAAGGTGAGGGATGTTAATGTTTAACAACATATTGACAAGCCAAGAAACTCACTTAACATTTTGGATTTAGGCACAAACATAGACGTCCTGGCTTTCCCTGGGGAACAAAACCTTTACCTTCTTTTAGGTAAGCATGACTGTCTAGGGCTCCTTCTGGGCCTCACAATGGCCCTACGGTCTGGAAGCCACGTCGTCACTTTGCTTCTATCCCACCTGCACCCCAGGAGAGACGCAGGGTGAGAAGAGCACTTCTTCGCAGATGTTTTCTCTACAGATGGCAGAGAGCGGCATCCCACTTTCTACCTATTCACGTTTCCATTCTTAGAACTATTCCCAAGTAACAGAGGCTGCAGATCACATGAAGTCCTTTGTAGCATCATGTGGGGGAGGGAGAGCCGTCACCATCCTGAGACACAGTCAACTGGATGAGACTATATTGCTCTTCCGGTCTTCCTCCCTCCCTTGGGCAGACTGTTGCTTTTTCTTTTTCTTTTTCTTCTTTTCTTTCTTTCTTTTTTTTTTTTCAGGACTGGAGATTGAACTCAGGCCCTTATGCTTGCCAAGCAAGTGCTTATTCCACTGAGCTATCTCCCTGGACCCCCCTTTTTTATTTATTTATTTTATTTATTTACTTTTTTTTTT
>NDGM011161857.1:0-12115 GCA_002564305.1 Octomys mimax | reverse complement strand
ACTCAGGCCCTTGCACTTGCCAGGCAAATGCTTATTCTACTGAGCTATCTCCCCAGCCCCTAAAGTATTATCTCAAAAACACCCTCAAACATTTGGAGGGTGCTTATTTAATTATAAACAAACCACATCCTCTTTTTCAAACTGTCATATACAAAAGAAAAAACACTTGAAGATTAAAAAAAAATTCAAGGAAAAAGTATATTAAAAATGCTGATTTTAAAAATCTGTTATGAAACACTATTTTTCTTCTGTGAAATCATGTGCCTGACATGTAAGTGGTAGTTTACTAAAGGCTTCTCAGACTAATGATAAAATCATGAGTCATATGTTTTCTTACCTAGATTTATTTCTTCAGTATAAGATCACTAAACTTATGTATCTGATTGTGTATTTCAGTCAGAATTTATCAAAAATATTTATATTTGGTCTTCCCTAAACTATCTAATTCCTTCCAGAATGTCTTAACTGTTTTGTATACGCTAGCTGCATGGGAAGGAGATATCTGTTAATTCTAACAGAATTTAGCTGGACTCCTGACTTGCCTCTCAAGTGAGACAGAAAACACAAGAGGCAGTGTTAGTGTTAACCAAAAAAATAGTGCATGGGCATCCATGAATATATACACTTGTAAACTGCTGTTCCACAGTAGCCCTTTGCTTGTGCAAGGCTGGAGGTTTTGGCTATTACTGAATCAGCTAAACAGGACAGACAGCACTATTGGCTGGATCTTTAAGACATGTGCCCTATACATTTCAGGCAATATTGGGCTGATACTAGATACATACTTCCCTTCTGAACTTCATGATAAAATGCCACATACAAACTTACCACCTGCTGCTGATATTCTCTTGAGGTCTACAGTGAGAGGAAGAAGTGCCTCTGGAGTCTGATGGGCTTACTGCCTCCAAGTTGGACAGAGAGGAATGAGATGGGGAGAATTTTGTGTGAGGGGACGATGGGGCTCGGGCTGAGGATCCTTGTGTGCCATGGGCACCACTGTCAGAAGCGGCATCACTGCTGCCTTGCCCAGCTCCTGCAGACTTGCTTTTGTGCTGTGCGGAGTCACCTCCCCCACTGGCAGAATTCTCCTTGGCTTCTTGCTTTCGTTTACGGTATTCCAGCAGGGATACCTAAGAAGGAAAAACAAACAGTACTTTGGTTTGGCATCATTAGTGGATCCCTAACAATGAGGAAAGGAGAGAGGCAGGAATCCTGGTAAACCAGGAATGAAGCCATATAAAGAAGGCAGCAAATGTGCCAAATGCAGTGCAGGTATATAAGCTGTCTGGGCATTTAAGAGATGTAAGCCAGTCAGAAATTGGTAAGGGAAAAAAATATTCTAGGAGATGACATCGTTAAAGTACAGTGTTCATCAGGTAGACAGCAATCTTTCTCCTTTCTTCAGAAAAACCTGAGATCGTCATTATTTAATTACAGAATCATGCTATCATAGCTGCTTCCAACAATGGGCATACTTAGATGAGGGAGCAGGAAAGGTTGTGTATAGTTTGAAAAGCCTCTGAATCAAAACCAAACTAATTCACACTGAAGAGAAGGGAAGGGAGGGCAGGGGAAAAGAGAGGAGGGAAGATTTTCTACGGCTCTTTAATATGCTCAATTTTTACAGATACACAGAGGGATTCAATATTATTTGACATATACAGAGGGAAACTATAGTGTCACAGAAGAAATTATTTACACTTTATACTTTAGCAAGTTAGTGCTAGAAGACCCACAGATATCTGAAAACGTTCCCAACCTCCCCAGCAACCACCTAAATGTTACCTGTCTGTTCCTGACTGCCCACAACAGACTCTTGCCTAGTGCACTTCTTACAACACCCTGTGCACACACAGGTTATAAAAGGTGTTACTTTTTGCATTCTTGTTTCTGATAATCAATGCTATTAACGCAACAGTTTCTGAAACTTTAATGTATTTAGTACAGGGTCTACATTGTGAAACCCATTATTTAATCCAAGTTATCTTCCCGTTTCCTTTTTTGTCCTACTCCATAAAGCCCCTTTGTTTTTCTAAGTGTAAAATATAACAAAACAGGGATGCTTACACAGAAAAATAATACTTAACTTACCTTGGTTTCCACATCTGCAAAATGAGAAACCACATCCCTGGCCTTGCTGGATAGTTATAATAGTCACCAAATGGTATTAAAACACTATCTCGGGCTGGGGAGATGGCTCAGTAGAATAAGGGATTGCCTGGCCAGTGCAGGGTCCCGAGTTCAATCCCAGGTACCACAAAAAACAAACAAAAAAACGCTATCTCACTGAATATGCTAGAAATTAGCTCAAACTTATCTAAGAATAGTGCTAAGCACACAAACTTAGTAATACTAAATTATTATTTTTTTAAAATTTTATTTATTTGTGTGTGTGTGTGTGTAAAGCTCTGTCCACCAGGGGGCGCGGCTGGCTGGCGTGTGGTGCTGGGGGATTGAACCACGGTCCCTGTGCTTTGTTTGCTAAGCTTGTTCTAAATAGGTGCTTTAGACCACTGAGCCATCTCACCAGCCCCAGTAATACTAAATTATTTGGTGAACACTCTTAACAAGTGGGCCTACGTAACATGAAACTCTTACCTTTTTCCTCTGTGGTGGGTTCTGTGGGGCTGATGGGATTCCTTCACAGGCCCTTTCGCCACCAGGTGACATGGATCCACGAGCAAGGTCTTTCATAAAGCCATGTTCATATCTGCTGGGAAACCCTTCGGCAGGGGAACAATATCCTCCGTCCAAATGTAAAGGTTTCCTATCTCCCACTAGGGGAGACCCTCTATATAATCCATCTGCTCGAGGCATAGCATTCAAAGGCGAGTAGGCATACATCAAGTTGAACTCTGTCCGAAATGCCTGGTCTGAGTTTCTCAGGAGGGTCTGATGTCCGTCGCCACTCCTGTTTGGGAATCCAGTCTCTGAGGCAGGCCCAATGGAGGGATGAGGAGCCAGGTCAGAAGGACCTGAGTTGAGCAGGGAAGGTCTGTCAGGACAGCTGTTAGTGTTGGAGTCAAGGTATCCTACTTTTGTCAAATCCAGGTCTTTTCGGTGACAAAGCTGAAAGAATAAAAATCAACAGAGACATGGGGCAGGGGAGAAAGGAAAAAGTCAAAGGGCAGAAAGGAAGGAGCGGGGCACGGGTGCACAAGGAAAGATAAGAGGGATAGAAGTAGAGGAGAGAAAGCCATTAACATATGTAAAAATCCCATACAGCAAAAGCTTATATAGGCCAGATTGCTAAAGAATTCCAGCTTTCCCCAAAATGCTGTTTCTCCCGATGAGAATACTGGGAACATCTGAATTAGGTAATCGGCCAAATGTGACTATTTTGCCTGCTTAGCCTTTCATGTTTTTCAGAGTTACCATGTATACTGTAAAGACTGGCAGGAAAATCAGGGATTTACCTGAGCCCCATACACACTACAGAGACCTCTTAAGATAATTAGCTTCTGGTGTTATTCATTTCTAAATTAATATTGATGGGAGGTGAGGGAGGGGGAAAGGCAAGAGAAAAGTAGAAGGCAGAGGAAAGGCAAGGATTTAAGTTGCTGGCTCAGGAAGGAGAATGGCATTAAAAAATCCATCAACCAGTTCTTCATGCATTTTCACTGTTAGACAGGTGTGTTTCTTGCACAATTTTCTAGCCACTCAATTGTTTCTTATGACAACATATCATAAGACTACCAATACCTGTCACTGCAGACACGTGAGATGCTGAAATATACCAAAGATAAGCTCTACCTATTATTTGCTTATCATTTGCTCCTAACACCAAGCTTTTCCACCATTAGGTCAACTGCACCTTAACTGTCTATAAGGAATGGTACCAGAAACCCAAGTGCCATGCCATCTCAGTCTCCAAATTATGCTGTCTTATACTCTTTAACAACTAAGGAGAGAGGAAGTGGTATTTTCCTAACAAGACAGCACTAAGATGCCTGAAAATGTCTCTCATATACTTGGGGAATGAAACATTTTTCTGTTTCATATTGACATTATTAATCCTACTGATTTATAATCTGGTTAACTCTCAAAAACTTAGTCCTAATTTTTACTGGAAGTGGGTGGGGTTAAAGTTCAGTTAACTTCTGGAAAGTCACAAGAGACTATAACTTATACAGAGGAAAAGTGGTTTCATGTACACTCACAGATGATTGTCTTTATCTGAATCTTGTAAATAATAAAATCTTAAGCAATAAAATTTGCATTCAGCATCTTTGTAGTATCAGTTTCCAAGAAAAGCACTCAATATCCAAAGAGCTAACACCTGTAAGTACCTATCCCAACTATTGCAGAATGTGACACAAAAGTCATACACTGATTTGGTTATCTATACACTCCATAAGGAGATACAAAGAAAATGCAGGAAAGCTGTGAGGCAGAAAACTTTCCAAAAAGAAGGCACTCTGTCAACCAAAGTCCAAAAGAGATGGTTAAGCAGAACTGTCAGATTAACCTTGGAACAAGGTATAAGTCAATGTCCAACTCTTCCAATGTAAGCTGCCCAAGATCATATTATAAAGACAGTTCTTCCTTTCAACTCAATTTTCCTTATTTGTTAACAGACCTCGTTAATTAGTCTCTATCAGAGTCCTTATTAACTTTCCTATCACACATTCAGCATCCTTTAAACTTAACTTCCAGGTTCTAATCTTTAAAAGAACCCTCCCCCAAACAAAACCGTTCCCAACATACACACAGCTACTTCATTTCCCTTCATCTCCATGGACAAGAGGATTCATTCACCTCGTGGGGACTGATTGGCCGCCCTCCAGCCCATGACCCCATTCACTCAGACCCCTGGCCCTCCCCACACACTCAGGAACACACTCATGCACACTCACTCTCAGCCTCCAAGTGTGATTGAGATGGTGTGATAACTACCTCGGGTGACAGGGACTCGGGCCTATGCGCAGGGGAACTCTCAGGGGAGGATATGTTCTAGAGGAGGGAAAAGCATCTTGTTATTCATCTACTCCAAGTCAAGAAGCAAAACAAAACAAACAAAAAAATAAAAGCAAGCATAGATGTTAGCCACAACTTTTTTGGAGGGGTGGACAAGAATGCATAGGGGAAATGTTTAACTGCAGAACTCATCTCAATGAAAAGAGTGACTTTGAAATGCTTTCTGATGTCTTTGAAAGCATTTAAGGATAAACTGGTTATGTTTCATGCTATAAGCAAACATCTCAAGCACAGATCAGGAAAGAGGTGACATTTTAGTGTTACATTTCTTTGTATTCTAGATGAAAGTATTTCAGTGATAGTATCTGTTATCAATAGGCATTCTACCCCTTATTCCTCCTTAGAGGAATGCTGTTTCTTCACCCACACCCTTCTGATGTCACACTTCTTCAGTCTCTTATATACCTCTATCCATGCAGGAGACTAAGAAGAGTAGGAACTAGGAACTAGGGACTAGGACAGTTCTTCCTGATTTATAGTTACAGGAAATGTGACTGACAATTCAGAGCTCAACCAAATTTAATGGGACCTGAACACCTCTACCAATGGTTTTTGAATAACATCCACTATACCTCTGGGAATACAGCAAGCAAGCAAGAGAGGGAAAGAGAGGGAGGGCGGGTGGGAGAGAGTGAGGGGCTGCATGTTTGTGAGAGAGATAGAGGGAGAGCAAGCACGCACAAGAGAATGTGTGTGTATGCTTGGGAGTCCCTTTTTTGACCTGAGGCAGCACTTCCTAAGAAACAGATTAAGCAGTGTGGTCCTGATAGCTAAATGTGAATGACAACAATATAAGAATGTGATGGCAGCAGCTGTGACATGGTTGAGGGTTGACACGCTGAGGTAGGGGAGGCTCAGAATGTTGTGGGACAGTTACAGGGTGGTGGCAGACTTATGCCGTGGTAGGCCTGAGGCTGCTACAACAGAGCAAGGTTTTCTGTGTGAATTTTATTCAGCACCGAGGGTGGCAGGTGTATGCAGATACGCCTGCGTGTTTGTGAGACTCAGCGTGAAGTATGAATCTCAGAGCGGGAAGGAAAGGAAAGGGTTATTTTGGTGGAAAGGAAAAGCTAAATAAGCTTGCTCTCTCAAAGCTGCTTTCATCCCTCTCTCTAGATGCTTTCCCCTCCTAAAGATCTTACTGTCTTTACTGTCTTCCATTGTATACCTAACCCTACACACTGGAGATTTCTTAACTTTCTTTCTTCTACGTTTATTTCTTTAAAACAAAATGAACAAAAAAAACTCCCAAAAACATTTTCCCCAAATTAAGTTGCTTTTTACTTATGACATCTTTCTGAACACTAATCTGTGTCATGGGTTTGGTTTTATTTTTTTCAGTATGAGAGAATAGTGAGTGAGTCCAAGGAGCACTAAACCGGATCTCTTAGCCTTTTTGTTTCTCTTTTGAGACAGGGTCACGTTAAGTTGCTAAAAGCATTAATTTGACCTCCAAACTCACAATCTTACTTCAGCATGTAAAGTTTCTGGACTTACAGGCATTTGCCACCATGCCTGGTGTGGGCCATATAGATATATATTTTTAAATGTGTTTAGTACAGTGTCTACAGGGTCTCACTACCAAGACTGGACTTGTAGTGATCCTCCTGTTTTCAGCCTCCCAAGCACTGGGATTACAGGTGTGAGTCACCATGTCCAGGCCCAGTCTCAGTCGCCGTCTTGGCGTGCCCCAGGGGTAGGGCCAGCATGGCATGCCAGGAATCAAACCCCCAAACCCCAGTCCCTATATCTGCCTGAGCATGCACTTTAATCCGCTGAGCAATTTGGCTGGCCCCTTGGGCCATAGTTTTTGATGGGGAAAAGGATACTCAAGTATAGCAAAGACCACAGCCATTACCACCATAACAAGAATGGGTCAGGGTAGCAAAGATTTTTCTTCAATGATGAGAAGGACTAAATTTCTATAAACTACAGATTTATAATGATGGAATCATGCACTGGCAATTTTGCTATTTAATATATTATAGTCTTGCTTTCCTGGTATTCAAAAATTATGCCTGGACAATTGCTTCACTAAAGTGATCTTTTCAGCTTTTTTAAAAACATAGAAATACTTTGCATATGTATAGCATCTCAGTTATTCAAAATGCTATAAGGGAAAGGGAATGTGCCGAGTATTAAACTTGCCTTAATAAAGTATTTAACTTTAGTCCTAGAATTGACCGACCCTCCAGAGAGAATTTCTTCTCATTGTATCTTACTATAAAACTCTTAACGGCTAACTAAAAGCCAACTGTGAGTATGGTAAAATTAATTACCTGCTTTTGTATTTGGCTAATAATACCTTAAGAATTTGATAAAGAGCAATTTCCTAAAAGTCAAATGTAACTGGGACATTTCTTTCACCTGGAAAGAGGTGCACTCCAAAGGTGAGTTATTAGATACAGAACACGTAACTCTGCTGACAAGGTTGTTAGCTCTTTCTGTGTTACTTACATAAAAACCTAGGTACTTTCAATCCTAACACTTCCATAAAAGCTGAATATCAAGGCAGAACTGGTTATAACATTCAACTTTATTGAGGCTTCATCTGGAAAAGTGAAAGCAGTGGTATAACTGAGTGTGTTTAGTGCCCAAAATGAATATTTCTAAGAAGGAATAGATGGGATCTATTTAATTTAATTTCAAAACAGAATATATAGTAGAGGAGTCTTTTTTTAGGGGCAAGGATATGGAGATTGAACCCAGGGCCATCAGAGTGAGGTTTATATTCAGCCCTTTTTGTTTTTTCTTTTGAGACAAAATCACACGAAGTTCCTAAGTTCCACAGGCTGGGCCTGAACTTGTGGCTTTCCTGCTTTGGCCTTCCATAGTGCTGGGATTATAGGTATACTTCACCTTGCCTAATAGAGGAGTTTTTAAAATATACATGGATTCTATTAAAATACATATTTGAATACTGAACTATTTTAGAATTAAATTTAGTATACACATTTCTAATCTAATCTAAAAAATGCATATAATCACTTTGCCTCTTAAAAATTCGTACCACTAGCCTCCTGTCTACTTCTTATTCCTCACACATTACACAACAACAAAGAAATCTGGCGTTAAAAACAAAAAACCCAAATTCACCATAAGCCACACCCCAATGCTTTTTAAATTTCTGTTCATTGAGGCAACAATAGCAATACCAAACAACCTGGAGAAAACAATTCACTCATTAAAGGCCTAGAAACAGAGACACAATCCATCAGTCTTATCCAAGCTCTCAGGCTGGTATTACTAATGGCTATTCAACAGTCACTTCCAGGTGTCTTTTGAACAAAATATAAGTACAGGTAAAGATCTAGCATGCTTACTATCTAAAGTTAAGGAGAATGAGGGATTGCATGCCAAAGACAGATGAATGGAACCCTTGGTAGCACTGTTCCTATTCTGGGAAATACAGGGGCTGCCAAGATGAGGCTACCAGTTAACAAGCCATTCCAACCCTGAGGTTTCCCATTCTTTTAGGTGAGATGGGTAAGGAAGATAGTAAAGAAACATTTGAAATGATAATATATTTGAAATGAGAAGGCACAACTGAGTATTTTCATATCTAGCACTCCCAAAAACCAAAGCCAAATCACCTCAAACTGCAGAGGAGTGTTGCAGCGACTAGCAGTAGTAAGAGATGCAATTGGTGAGAACATGAGGCTGTATCCATTTCGACATTCCTCTTCTGGGTGAGTCTGCCCAGGTGTGGTCAGCTGGGGGCTCTTTGAGCCTGAACCAGGAGGGGGTGGCGTAACTGGAGACAGAGGTTGAAGTAACTTGGAAACATTCTGTTCCATCAGATAGCGAGACTTCCATTTCTTTAATGGACTCAACAAGTCTGTGAAATACAAAACATGGATGAGAGTTGAAGCAGAGCTTAATGGGAAGCTCTCCAGTCAGGCCATTAATCTCTAACCTGCTATGGCCCTACTCTACCTGACAGCATTAAGTCATCTCCTCTAGTCAACCCAAAAGTCCAAAAAGGCTCTATAATTACTGCACTGCAGTAATTTTCAAATCATTTTACCAACCAGAGAAAGTCCACATGAATATGATAATCCTAATGATGAGTCCTGGGAGCTGATTTACTCTCTTCTAGACCAAAATACAAATTTCCTTGCATCACAACAAGTTTACAAAAATCTTTAATCTGTGTTACTTTGTTAAAATGACCCTCTGCCACATCAACAAGTAAAGCTACTGGAATTCCTAATGCATATACATGTCATCTTGGATATCTGTGCCCTTTTTTGGTTGCTTTCTATACTATTTGTGGAGAAGTTGAACACGATTCTTCAATTCATATCTAACACCTAGTATTAGAAAGCTACAATGAAATGATTTCTATAAAAATTCTGAAACATTAAAAAAGGTTGAATTCGTTTTCTGATTAAACTGATCTACTATCAAGTCATCAGAATGTGTATTTTAGTGATCACTAAGGACAATCTTATTTTTCTCAGAGGAAAAATAACCTTTTATCACTTATAATTGAACGAACATTTGTTTAACATTCACTGTATGACATCACTAAACTAGGTAAGTAAGGGGTGATGGTCATATGTTCTATTTTTTAAGAAACTTACACATTTGTAAAAGAAAACATATTTAAAACATGTTTAATATTAGTATGATCAAGAAAGGTGATCATACTGCCATGTGTTAATAAAAATAATAATAGTTCAAGCCAAATAGTGTGTGCCTGTAGTACCAGCTACCCAGGAGACTGAAGCAGGATCAGTTGAGCCCAGGAGTTCAAAGCTAGCCTAGGAAAATAGTGAGACCTTGAATCAAAACCAACTCCTCCCCAAGTGACCAAGCCAAATAAAAAACCTCAAAGAAACCTCACAACACCTCCCCCTGAACAAAACAAGACATCAAAACCCAGTTATGAACAGTTGGGTATAGTGTGCACACCTGTAATCCCATTACCTAGGAGGCTAAAGCAGGAGGATCATTGTGAGTTCAAGGCCAGCCTAAGCTACCTACTGAGTTCAAAGCCAGCCTGAACTATATATAAAGACCCTATCTCAAAACCCAGCTATATTTTCAAGTGATTAATACATACCATGCAGTATAGAATGTGCTTCAGGCGAAACATGTGACTTAACTTTTAACACGTTTACACATCCAATGTTATTTATTGTTGCCACTACCTTTACATTAAAGATAAGGACTCTGATGTGCAGGGAGAAAAAAAACTAGGTTACCTAATGTGTCTACATTCTCAATTATATCCCCAAGGTTTGTAATAAGGGGTGACATTTATCCCGGGTCTCTGAGAAAAATTCTACGTTAGTAGGTTCTGATCAATGATTTAGGAACACTAACCTGGCAGAGATGGTTAGGATGAAACCGGTAACTGTGAAAATCTTTGGAGTTAAGGGAGCAGTTAACACAAAGAGGTATAAGATTAAAAAAAAATGTGTAAAAGGAGTGGTAAGAATACATGCAGAATACTGGGGATGCTTTAATTTTCCTGAGATCTGAGTTTATTTCCTATTTTGAAAGTATTTTCCTTTTGTTTCAGATACTAAATTTTCTTTCCTCCTCCTTAAAAAGTGCCTAGGTACAAAAAATGAACAGAGATGTAATTCAAGGCTTATGCTCAGAATAATTTTTATTTTGAGAACTAAATCTAATAAAAGACCTTTGTACTCCTACCTCCACACTGTTAACTATTAAAAATTATGTAGTGACATTCACCATAGAAACTATGAGTAAAAACTGCCAACAACAAATCAATGCACATGGCATTTGCTTAACATGTATTTACCAAGAACTTACAATATTCTACTGATCTGACACATGTACCATTATGAGTTTATGTGCCAGCAGTCTTTATCTAACCCTTTCTCATTTATTTTACTTTTTGCATAACAGCTATCAAACTTTACAAAGTTAAAATCTATCTATATCTAAACATCTTTTTTAGCTAGACAGCGCACGCCTGCAATCCCAGCACTCAGGAGGCTGAGGTAGGCGGACTGTTGCAAGTTTTTCCCCCTGTGGTACTGGGGATCAAACTCAGAATCTTGCACTTATGCCACTGAGCTAATATTCCAAGACTGACTGCTACAAGTTTGAGGCCAAATTGAGCTACAAAGTAAGTTCAAGGGTAGCCTTCACTGTGTAGCAAACCTTGTCTCAAAAAAAAAAGCTATTTTTAAGCTTTGTTGAAGTATTTCCTAAGATTATATATTTACATATTTAATCATACAATTTAAAATCATACCTGTAATTCAGTATTGACATTTTTATCTACACTTTTTTTTTATGACATGGCTTGACTCTTGTCTTACCCACAAAACACAATAATTATTTTCACTCAGGTATACATGGTAAAATTACCTTATAAAGACAATAAGAAAAATCTAAAGTCAGCTTTCAAATGGTTGCATGGCATTAATATTACCCAAATTTGATCAACTGAAATATTTTCCCTCATTATTAAAAATACACTCTAATGATCAAAAATTTTGTTCCTACACATTCTGGCTCCTGTTTCATGTTTATTACTTTTCAGCACAAATGGTTACATGTAGATTTTTTAGATCAATATAATATCTACATGTGACTCCTGACTTCATTTATTCTTGTATGGAGTCTGCTCATGTCTTTTGGACTGCGTTCTACTGAATGTTCATCCTCTCTTGCTTTATAAGAGTTCTCTAGGGTGCCTGGGAGATAGCTTAGTAGATTAAGTGCTTGCCTGGCAAGTGCAAGGGCCTGAGTTCAATTCCCAGTTCTGCCCAAAAAACCCCCTCAAAACAAAAAAACACTGGAAGAGTTCTCTAAATAGGAAAGTTATTCCTTTGTTAAGAATGCTACTAATAGAGCTTTTACATTCAAAAGTTAATTTTACTGGTACACTTTTGATATAATGATCAATTTATCATATGGAATTTGAACCTGTTATATATTTTGATTCCTTCTCTCACTTTCCTCTCCAGTTAACTCCTCTTCCCCACCTTACAAAAGCTTTGTTTCCAGTTTTTTCCTTCTATTCTGACTTTTCTTTTCCCTTTTTTTCTCTTCTCCCTCTCCTTTGATATACCTTTATTTATTTATTTATTTTATTTTAGTGTGTGTGTGTGTGTGTGTGGCCAGCTCAGCCCACCAGGGGGGCGGGGCTGGC